>SNQN01007579.1:0-32810 GCA_008642245.1 Bassia scoparia | reverse complement strand
GTTAAAAATTTATATGTATATTGTATTTATAACTTGTATGATACTTAATGTGTTTGTGAATAATATAGTTCATTAAGAATGTATTGTTGCATTATATGAATATATTTTTATTATAAGAAATCTCATATTTAATCATGATATAATGTATTTGTGGAATGATATGTGTACTTTAATATGAGTTAATATACTTTATATCAAATAATTGATTAACTTCTTTTTACTTTATCTATCTTTTGGTGTGATTATATATTTGTGAATGATATGGTGCATTACTTTAATATGATATAATATACTTTTAATGATATTATGTACTTGTATATGATATAATGTATTTGTGTTCAATATATGATACGAAGTACCTATTTGTTAATGATATTGTGTATTTAATACGATATAATGTTAATCCGTATCATTTTTTATTCTTATACTTGTGTTACTGTTATATCTTCCTTAAGATATTGTGATACTTTTATATGAAGAATTACTTTTTATATATCTTACTTCTGTTGTGACATTATGCTTCGTAATGAAATATTGTGTATCTTTATACGATATAATGTATTTCTGTGCAGTATACATATTCTTATACGTGCGTGTGATATTATGTACTTCTCGAATGATATTGGTGTACTTTAAATTATGATAGAATGTATTATGTATCGTATACTTATAATCTTATACTTGTGTAGTGATATTATATACTTATCATAATATGTGTACTTTAATACCATTATAATATATATATTTATATCAGTAAATACATTATATACTTATATATATTTGATTATATAAATTTCTATATATTATTATATATATTATATATATATATATATATATATATATTATATATATATATATATTATATATATATATTATATATATATTAATATATATATATTATTACAACAACACACAATCACACACACACACACACACAAATGCATACATACATACTAATACTTTAATGATATAAATATCATTTTGGTATATATAATATCTTATTCTTGTGTGTGGATATTACCTTGTAGTTTAATACTTATATATATTTTCGTACTTTAATAACGATATAATGTACTTAAATATCATTACTTATATCTTATACTTGTGTGTCATATTATCATATTATGTATTTCTCAATAATATTGTGTATTTATATACATATAATGGTACCCCTCTCAGTATGCATTATATTGCATGATCTATAGGGCTTGTGTGTGGTATTATTATCTTTATTTTATATCTCAGTGGTGTTCATTTCATAATCTGTGAGATATAACTTGTAATGTGTAATCTTCTATACTTTGTATTTTCAGGAATACTTGCGGTGATGGTATATTGAGTACTGTTGGAATTAATTTATTGTGCATTTTAAATATTGATAGTAGGTCATGTATGCTTGTATCATTATAATATCCTATTTCACTTGTATCATTGATATTGATTTTAGGTACATTAAGTTCTACTTGATATGTGATATTGGGTTTTTTGTAAATGATAGTTGTCTCCTAATTGTTTTTCTTGTATGAATATTGTTGTACTCTGATATGATATACGGAGTGAATAGAATTGAAATAATAATAATAATAAAAGTTAACTAATTTTCCTCAAACCAAGCATTAGATTTGTTTACTCATCAAACTTAACAATGCAGCAAGCTCTCGATGGTTTTCGATTGGTTTAATTTAGCATGATTATCAATATACTCCAATGAAACTAAGCTTCAATTCTTATGTTATGATGATTATTTTCATCATGATATCTTATRTCTCACATCCTCACTTCCACCTCCGTGACAAGAACCACCGTGCCGCCGCTACCACCACCGCAACAAGTATTATTTGGACCGAAGAATGTGAGATTTAATGGATGATAGAGATGAAATTGATGATGAGATAGATTTGTCTCACACTTCTACAACTTTGCCCACTAAAGAAGATGAGTACACTCATGCTAGTAGCTATTTACGAGATCCTAGCCACGACGCCATTTTCAAGCAGATTGGTGGTTTCAAGTCGATTATGTGTTGTTTGTAGTTCCACTATGTCCTTCGCTATTTGTCTTTTTTTTATTTTCTCTCTCCTTTGATCTTCATCAAAACAATTACCGAATTTCTAAGATTTAACAAGTATCTTTGCATTTGTGTTTGTTTAATGTTGAAATGTGTTCTAGAGTTGTTTGCAGATTCTTTTTTCTTTTTTTTTTTGTGGGTTGGATTGGAGAGTTGTGAAGAAGATGAATAGATCACGTGATTTAAGGTTGAGTCCACAATAACTTTAGTGTGAACTTGGTTCACACAAGACGGATTGTTTATTAAAATAACAATATATAATGAATATCATATCTTGCTATTAATATAAGAATAAGTAAATAAAAACTACAAGATAACAACTATATCTTAAAATTATATGAACATATAAAAAATAATTTTTTATAAAAGAAATAAGATTAAATATAAAAAATAATTAGTGTACTCTTAGAAAAAATTCAATGTAGTCGTGCATCGCATGAGAAATTAATCTAGTTCTTAATACAAAGTTTCTATGATTGAATCTATAGTACTGCATTTCAGATTTGTTTTTTATTCTAGTTTTCTACTTTTTACTTATAATAACTGAAGTACCCCATATGATTAACATACCCCGGCCCAAATGTCTGGGAAAATCCTCATTGGAGGAGTACACAATGGGTATTCTACCATTAAATTACATTTTTGTTTGCCGCACCTCCAGCCTCCACTCATCTTATATGGTCCAACATTTATCAACTATCATCATAAGTATATTCATGTTTCATGTAGATAACTTTAAGTTATTTTTATTATTTTGTTCTTCTTGTGTATCCTCCTAGATTTAATCTATGAAGTTAGTGTTTTAGGGTGGTGTTAGGGATTTCATTGATTACGAAGATTCGACCGCTTCAATTCGACTTCTGGGGATATTTAACTGACTCTGCAAGTATGGTTACTCAAGGGAGTTTACATCAGTTATTATGTCGAATCTGTGCGAACTCACAGTTAGTATTGTTTCAGATGAAAATTTTCTTTAATGCTTTTTTTTTCAAAAATTTGAACTATCGTACGATGTATTATGTTCTTTTATTTGATAGTATATTTGTATTTGTCAATTAAATTCTGCAGAATTGGATTGTAAGTGCCGTTTGACTTTTCTATATTAATGAAATTTTAAGTTTATGGTGTAAAAAAAAAAAAAAAAACGCTTACCCTCTTTTAGGTCTTCTTTCCTTTTTCTTATATGGGTTCATTTTGAGTCTTGACATACAAATCAAGAATATACAAGTAGAATTTTTTTTTTTATATAGAGTCGAGTACAATAATGATATTGATGAAAAATGAGTGTTTTCAAGATCACACCTTGTCTAGGATTGATAAGAATAAGATGGTATGTCGTGAAATTAAAATCACTAATGTGAAAACGATAACTTATCTCATTGTTATTTATGAATTTAAGTGTATGATCAAGAATAAATATATGACACAATCATGGATCTCAATTCCAATGATATTGGATGATCTCTTAAAGCAATCATCGAAAGGAGCTTGAATAGTATCGATTTGGAGTATCACTCATAGAAGACGGTTTCTGTTTTATTATCAAGGGAGGTACAGCTAAACTAATATTTCAAGTATTCGTTTAGTATTTCATTTGATTTGTGTCATAAGATATCACTTTAAATATTCATTTCGACAAGCGTGTTTATTATCATTTTACTAAGAAATTTTGACTTAATTTTTTGATATATAATGTTTTGTGGAAATGTTCACTAAAATAGAAGATACTTCGTTCATGTTGGTCTGATGTAGAGTAATTATCTAATAATAAAAAATATGATGTTTTTGTCAAAGAATAAAACCGTTGAAATCTATATTATTAAACCTCTCAATCCCTCACCACATTCATTCCCTTTAAAATTACCCACCTCGGGACACTTACCTCAAGAACACCCAATCCATATTCATTCACTTAAATATTTTAACTAAAAAAAAAAAAAAAAACTATCTAACATATGGTGAAGGAGTGTTTTCACAATATGCCTCTACAATACCGGTACATAAACTATCAAAACCTGACATTTTCCTTGTTGAATAGGATTATAATCATTATATATATATAGTTGAGTGATCAATTCAAATACAATATACTTTTAAATGATATAATTTCACAATACTTCGCAAGTAAATAATTTATTGGAAAATCACTGAGAGTTTTTCTCTTATATGCATCTTTGTAACTTATTATATGATGCTATTTTTTTAAAAAATATATTTTTTGCGACAACTGATAATATGTCAATCTCACCCTAAACTGTGCTTTTTTTTTTTTACTGAATAAACATTCTTAAAATTTTTGCAATCATGATCACCGATAATATAGTAACTTTAACGGTTTAACCTATTAACTTGACCAATGTTGCTTTTCATTCCCCTAATTTCCTATTATTAGATGTTACGCACAAAATCACTCCATATGAAAAAACTAACCATCAAAAGACAATAATTAGAATACTACAGACAACATTGGATAAATGGTATTTAATGACCGCTTTCCCAATTCAAATGCCAAAATTCTAATTCTCACATTGGTAAATTCCATAAATCTGTTTGCCTTTTGTTTTGCCATGTTAAAAAGTATTTCAATACATCGCAAGTAATTAATATCAATCATCAGCAAATATATTTAGGAAATATCTACCTTGAACATTCATGATATATAATAATTCATAATTAATTATAAATTGAATTATTTATATTTTTATTATTTTAATACACGATGCAAATTGCAATGGCACAATCTAGTAATTTATCAATATATTGGAAACTTGCATAGTCACATATTTTTACAATCATGTGTGATAATGTAGTTGAGCAATTGTTTTTTTAAATATGGATTGAGTTTTGTGAGCTTTTGAAGAAAAATCTTTTGAGGGTAAACTTTAAAAATATTGATCTGAGTAAAACTTTTAGTTTCTTTTACATTTTAATATGGATTTTGGAGTACTAAAATAGATAAAAACTTTATTGTTTTATTCAATGGTAAAGTAGTTTTCTATGACCACTTGAAAGCCTGATAGAGTTTTCCAAGTGCTTTAAGTAATAATATTGAGTTGCACTAGTTTTATGACAAAGTTAAAGTTGCTTTAGTTCTCAACTTAGTGTTTGCTATGCTATATTTTGAAGTTTAAACTTCAGATTTTATGCAATAATGTGAGGTTGTAGGTTTTTGCAAAATTGAAATGTAGAAAGTTTTCTTTTACAAAAATTTCTTAACACCCTCCTTTTTTTTTAAAAAAGGTAAGGACAATTATATTAATGCTAGGCCAAAAAGCCAAAGCCTTCAAAAGGCTACAAAACCGACACTGTACAGGGCAAAACACCAACCAAAAGGCCATACAAAACTCATAGAACCTAAAGTGCCAATCCCTCAGAATCCTAATCTTAGGCACCTTCTAGGAAGGTACTAAGAGTGGGAAACATCATAGGTAGCACTCAAGGGAACAAACAACAAAATCAACAAGAGAAAGCCACTGATTACAAATTCTCTATCCAAACCTATCACTAGCACTAATCTTCCTAGGTAGGAACATACAAGCTCGAAGTTTGACATTCTCAATCAACTGCATAATCAACTTGGCAGGATGTAAAACTTGCTGCTTCCAAATAGCACAGTTTCTCTTACATCCAAATGCTATAAGTAAGGCCATTAGATAAGCTTGAATCATCTTTCTTCGATAATAACCCTTGACAACTTTAGTACTCCTCTTATCACTTTGCATCAAGCTGGTCCATTTCCATTGAAGTTGTWACCTTCTCTCCCATACACTGCAACAAGCTTGAGCATAAGGGCATGCATAAAATAAATGAGGAATAGACTCGTCAGCAGCACCACAAAGGGGGCACCTCTGATCAGTAACCACCCCATACTGCAACAACCTGTCCTTGATTCTCAGCCTCTTTAGATGAGCCAACCAAGAGATAAAAGCATGCTTAGGAATAGAAACACGAATCCAAACCCACGCAGCCCAACAGACTTTATAGGGACTTCGCCTCTCAGCAAAGCATAACCAGAAGCAACTGAATATCCCTTAGTAGGATTAGGCACCCATATGCTTCCACAATAACCTTGAATGATCTTCTCCGTAACTCTACATAACTCTTTCCACGTCCAGCAAGCATCCTGTTTAGGACTATAGGTAACCCAACTCTGACCTTTGAAATATAGATGGTGAACCCACCTAATCCATAAAGAGTCTTTCTGGCAGGCAATATGCCACCAAAATTTAGCAATCAAAGCCATGTTCCAAGCTTGACACTCTTTAATGCCCAGACCCCCTTGATTTTTTSGCCGACAAACAAGGTCCCAAGCTATAGGAGGTGCATCACAGCTATAACAAGCTTCAGTCCATAAAAAAATTCATGCAAATAACAGTGACTGCATCTATAACTTTCTTAGGAATGAGAAAGATATAAGCCCAGTAAATATGCAAGGAGAGGTGGACTGAATTCACTAACTGACATCTTGTTGCATAAGATAGGGATCGTGAACCCAAAGTTTTGATCCTGGCCACTATTTTATCAGCTAACACCATACATTCAGRCACAYACAGTTTCTTAGAAGAAATAGTGACACCCAAATACCTAAAAGGCAGGTAATCTCTAGAAAAACAAGTAAGGTGACAAATGTCCTTAACATCTGAATCAAGCATATTACAAGTATAGAAAGCCGATTTACCAGAATTGGCCACTAAGCCAGAGGCAGCAGAAAAAGTATCAACTACTCTGAACAAAGCCATAACAGACTCTTTTTCACCTTTTCAAAACAATAACAAATCATTCGAAAAAAATCAAATGACATAATCTCAAGCTTTGACATCTAGGGTGAAGCTTCATGCCTTGTTGCTCCACTAACAAACCCAAGAGTCTAGAAAGATATTCCATGCAAAGGACAAAAAGCAAAGGTGACATTGGATCACCCTGCCTTAGCCCTTTCTTTCTAGGAAAATGCCATGAATTCTACCATTAAAACTCTAGGAGAAGGAAGGAGAGCGGACACACACCATAATCTAATTGATAAACAGAGCAGGAAACTGCAAGGCCACTAGAAGAGTCTCTAAGAAATCCCAATTTAATGAATCATAAGCCTTCATGATGTCTATCTTAATTAAAAAACCAGGAGGACTATTCTTCCTCTTATACTTGTGGACTATATCCTGCACAATGCAAATATTATCTACAATGTGTCTCCCAYAAACAAACGAACCCTACCTGTGAAAGATTAATAAGATCTGGAAGTACAACCTTCAATCTGCTGCAAATCATCTTAGTAATAACCTTGTACATAACATTACAACATGCAATAGGCCTAAATTTAGTGACAGTTCTGGGTCTTAACACCCTCRTTCTACTTGCAAAATTTAAATTTTAAAAATTTGAAGGTACATTATTAAGATATTACACTAAGGTTCTTTATATTGACCTTTTCTTCCAATGTGGGGGAAGTGTTTGAATATTGTTGCGTTGGAATTAAAGTTTTTTGTTATTAAAAGACCAAATTATTGGTAGTGAGGTTAAAATAGACCATATATTCTTTTCCAAATTAGGAGAGTGTGTTGACATGTTTTTGGAAAAATAATGTTTGATTTTCATAATGTCATATCTCTAATTTTAATTTCACTATCGAAAATTTGGTCTTTTAATCACAATAAAATTTTAATTCCYTTACAATTATATTTTACCTATAATACTGATCAAAATGTACCAGTTGACTTTTGTTGACTAGAAGTTTGAATTTATAACTTGCATGCCATATATCTGACCAAACTAGTTTGGCGATGAAAATCAAGCGCTGGAGATGGAATGGAGCCAAATGAGGGCCGGAGTAGAGAAGAGAGTTTGAATTTGAGGAAGAAGCTCCAAATAACTATGCTACTCCAACAACTCAATTCCTTCATGATCTCTCTTACAAAGACCTATAAATAGGGGCCTTGAGGTTGGGAACAAGGACAATACACATCAACAACTATATTATCTTAAGGCCGAACTTGGTTAGGACTAGCCTCAATCCCTAGTTGCATCACCACATAGTCGAGAAATTGACTAGTAAAAACATAAAACTTTTYGGTTCTGTCGCTGATGAACCGGGACCTATTGAGTGCTACAATCTCATTTTTTATATTGTTAAAAAATCCTTCCCAAGAAGCTTTAAAGATTGGTGATTTGGAATCTAAAAATGGGTTGTGTGACTTGGGCAGTGTTAGCCTTGGTTCCTATTCAATGCTTGGTGGGGGGTGGGGAGATTCAGACCCAGTCTAGAATGTCATTAAGGTGGCTGATCGTTTGTGAAATTTGCTTTTGGGAGTCCAAAAAGAAGTGAAAGTGAAAGTGGGACTTGTGATACTTGAATGGAGGAAGACTCTAGGGTGCCCTTAATTCTTCCACTAAAATGGTCGGGTCCTTAATAACGATCGATGTCAAGCATGGGAGTTGACTCTTATTGTGGGAGATGAGAAATTGTGTTCTCGTTCTCCAAGGTATGAAAATGATACGATGGGTGAAATCCTTTGAATTAACACCTTGGAGTGTGAGGAGGTCTTGGTTATGGTTCTCTTTGGAGACCCATTGCAACATCTAATAACGGTGATGTGATAAGTGCATGAATGCTGTGTTTTGGTCCTAATATTTAGTCTTTTAATCCTGCTTATAATAGTATTTTTATTAAATTAATTATTTTTATGTTTATATTTATTATTAATTATTTTATTTATAGCTATTTTCATTAGAATTGATACTTAATATTGTGTGTTTGTGTTTTTGTAGGAAATTAGAAGGAAAAAGACCATTGGGCCTAGCAAATGCAAACTATCTAAGAAAGCTAATTATATTACATACAATACCACGTGAGAAACAAGCAATTGAAAAGAAAGGAAAAAAAGAAACGAAAAGGAGAAAAAAAAGAAGATAAAAGAAAAGATTGAAGATAACATAATAGGAAGAAGGCATGCGTGAAGAGGATGCCAAAGGCAGCAAACAGCCAGTCCGATTATCTCGATCATGGACAGATATCTTTACAATTCAGTTCTAGCTATTGGATCGATTTTCGTCATGGTCACAGGATTATATACATATATGGATTGATTTTCTCGAAACAGAACACAGGACAACACAATCGAAATTTGAGAGCAATTGAGAGTTAGGGTTTTTGATCGGGTTTTTGATTGGAGCAATTGGAAGAGTAGACAACCATTGAAGGGAAGCTTTAGACTTGAATTCAAGGGTCGAACAAGACAACGTGAATTGCGGGTCGAAGCCGAGTATCGTTTTGGTGTTCTTGAGTACAAATATATAAGTTCTTCATCTTACTCGATCAATTGTTTTAGTGTTGATTCCTGTTAATTCCTTTACTAATCTAATTGACTTTTTTTGATTCGATTATTTGTATAATATTCTCTGGTTTGGATTGTTAGATTCTACTTGAGTGATTTTTGCCGTTTAATTAGTATTGGGATTTCTTGTGCTTAATTATAAAGTTTGCAGTTATATGTTGATTGTTAACTTTCATTGTATGATTGTAAATGTTTTCTAATTATATGATTTGGCTTAGTTCGTAATCGTATAGTGAAGTAGTCCTTAATTTATATTGAGTCTGTGATCATGGCTTAATTTAAGTTAGAGAAGTAATCTCAATCTAATTATTCTAAACATTTATGTGATTAGACTAATTAGGACTGATGATGTCTCCTAGTTTATAATGCTGTCATATCTAAATTACATGAGTTGCGATCATATTTATGTAAGTASAATGCTTTAGAGTCAATTTGGCTTAGTTCGTAATTGGCTTATATTAAGGGATGATAGAGAGTCTTTGTTATCTTAGGCTCTACAATTAGTCTAGTAACTATAATAGGTAATCCTCAAGGTCAATCGTATATTATTGCTAATTATCGAATTAAAGTAGGGAAATCTCCGTTGGTAACCTCGTGTTTTTGGGTTTTCCCAACGGTAACCTCGTGTTTTTTTTTAATATCAAAAATGACTTTATGTTTTCATATCATTTACAAATGTGACTTTAATGAGCCATTTACCGTTAAATGAGGGTAAAATTCGTTAAGTATGAGTTAGTTTAATAACCTTAGTTAAAAATTAACTCAACCACACCACCACCCATCTAATTAACCCAACAACCATGATGATAGCTCAGCCCAGCCACCACCACCACCCTGCACCTGAGTTCCTACCCCAACAACATTACCACCCTGCAACCACAGCCTAGCCACAACAGTATAGCCAACCCAAACAAAGCAAAACAATGCAAGAAGGATAATGACGGTGAACCCTATAGCTTGTCATAATTCCCAATCCAAACAATACCAGCAAAATAGGGGAAGAAACAAGCAAAACAACTTGAGGTAGCCACCATAACCAGCGCCAAAAATACCCAATTTCCCAAATAATTCAATCAAATTCATGAGGCCCTAATTTGCAATAATTAAATCAAATTCATCAAATACCTAATTTAGAAAAAATTTGAAAGAAAATAGGGCATAATTGAACAACGATGATTTGAAATTGGAACGACGACGATGATGAAGTTTCAAAATGGCACACAACGATGATGATGATGAAGTTTTGAAATGGCACACAACAATGATGATGACGATTTGGAATGGTATTGTGGTGTCTGATGTGCGTGTTATTGGTGGTGGTGATGTGTGGGCGTGGCTGGTGCTGATGCAAAGGAGGAGCGGTGCTGGTGCAAAGGAGTGGTGCTGGTGCGTGCGAATTGAAGTGGATGGTGGTGATGTGAAGTGTGGGTAGGAGTAGAGGAGATGGAAGGGTGGAAGAATAAACCATGGTTAGATTTAACAGCAAACTAACCCCAATTTCCTCATTAAAGTCACGGTTGGTCATATAACACAAGTTGAAGGTCATTTTTGGTATTAAAAAAAAACACGAGGTTACAGTTGGGAAAACCCAAAAATATGAGGTTACCAATGGGAATTTCCCATATAAATGGAATCAGTAAAGGTTGTCGTTGCTTGTAAACAATTTAGTGTAGTTTTAGTTTTAATTATTATAATCACAATCTAAAACCCCCATATTTGTAAATATGTAAATAGCGTTAATATTGTACTTTGTATATATGTATATTACTTCTCATTAGATTGAATTTTGAGTTTAGGAAGTTAACAATCTCCCTGTGGCCGGGATTGACCCTTTCTTGCCCTTTTACTACTTCGAAGGATGRCATTTGGGTTATGTAATGGACCATCAACCTTTCAAAGGTTCATGATGGCTATCTTTTTCCTATATATTGGAAACATATACTGAGYTGTTTATGGATAGTTTTTCGGTGTGTGATTCATCTATTGACACTTGTTTATTAAACCTTGTCAAAGTCTTGCAAAAGTGTCAGGAGGTCAATCTTGTTCTAAATTGATAAAAACGCCACTTCATGGTTGAGGAGGGCAAAATTCTTGGCCATGTCGTTTCTTCTAGGGGCATTGAAGGTGATATAGCAAAAGTTGGTGAAATAATTGAGAGGCTCCCTCTARCTTCAAATGTGAAAGGTGCAAGGAGTTTCCTTGGGCATGTGGGTTTTTATCGCTGTTTCATTAAATATTTTTCTAAAGTGTCCAAGCCTGTCACTRAAATATTGCTCAAATATGCCTAATTTGTATTTACTAAAGACTGCCTTTTAGATTTTAAGCAGTTAAAACATGCACTAATCTCCACTATTATCATCCAGTCCCCTAACATGAATCTTCCTTTCAAGCTTATGTGTCTCAAATTTTGTGGTTGACTCAGTCCTTGCGCAATGAAAGGATGGCAAATTTATTTTCGTATAGTATACAAGCAAGACACTAGATGAGGCACAATGCAACTCTGCCACAACAAAGAAGGAACTTTTGGTGATCATACACGCAATTAATGATTTATTTCTTTTTCTTTTGGATTATYYAGGAACCAGTTGGGWTGGTTCCTTGCAGTGGAGGTGTGTTGAACTTAATTTTGATGAGACCATTTTCTGGACCCACTTGAGGCAACTTGTATAATGAATAGAGCCTGCCAACTTGAAATTGACATTTGGAGTGATATGGGCACTAAGCCCCCCCATATTGACGGAGTCAAAAGAATCTAAAGGGTCAATTGAAGAATGGGCTAAAGTTCAAAAAATAGAAAGGTTGAAATTTGTGACTAAGGATTGTCACAAATGTGAGACAGACACGGTTGGTCTTGAGATGTAGCATCGAAATTGAGTCTATGTCAAGTTGTAGACTAGAAGGGGTATWTTTGAATTTTAGAGAATTGAACCACTCATTGAGATTTGAATGGTATTTGTCTTTGCCTTAGACTTTGAGAAGCTTTTAACTTTAGAACTTTGAATTGGAATTTGATTTTAATTTCACATGATCAGTTTAGCTTTCAAGACTTTGAATTGAGCTTTGATTTGAACTTTGCTTGTCATTACCATTTCTGTTTGGTATTTGAATGGTATTTTGATGTGGGTAAGAAAGAAAATGGCTAGTAAGCTCAAAGGGGTTGCAATGGATGTTTAATTATTTGTGTAAGGTGAATGGAGGGAATGAATTATTTTTTGAAGCTATGAAAGAGGGCCTGTCGAGCATGTTCATTTTGATTTTGCTTTTTTTTGGAGGTCATTGAGTGGTTGAGTCTCATTATTGAATTGYAAATACTAAAACTTGGACTTGAAAAGAGAGGAGTCTATTTTATTGAATTTGAAGAGTGTGGAGGCTTATTGAGATGGAGACTATTCCTAATATAGCAATCAAATGACTTCAACCTGATAAGACAGAAAAAAGGGATAATGTGGCTAGAGACTAGGTCTCATTGACTCAGACTAAGGGGGCTTGTCCCGAACTTGTGAATTGTAACTTGTCATGGTCAATGGTCTCAACCTCTTTTGGAACGAGCTCGCCTGATGGTATGCATCTTGTGTGCCAAAGACATAGAAAGCTCCAATATGACTCCAGATAGGTATTTGATTTGTGGATGGTCTTTCGTGCAGCTATTGGCCTTGTTAGTTGACTCTGTGTTAAACTTAGGCTTGAACCTCCATTTGGTTTAAGGTATCGAACCTATTGGAACTGAACTTGACATGATTTGAGATTTGGACCAACTAAACTCATATTCTGGGTTTAGGCACTTAAGACCTGGAACTAAAATTTGGATTGATTGTGGGCTTGGGTTGACTAGTACCTCAATCTGGTTTGAAATACTAAGGGTTTTGGACTGGATTTAGGCTTGACCGTACTGCACTATATTGATGAGACTTGGACTGATTGGACATGGATTGCACACTAGGATCTAGCAGGGATAACAGCACTTAGACTTACTAAAACTTGAATTAGGACTTGGATTGTGTTTGTGCTAGACTAGACAATGACCTCGGTCTGAATTTGAGTGGTTTGAGCTGGGACTCAAAATAGACTTAGAGTCACTGGACTCTTGACTAGACGGACTTAGAATTGAGTCACCATTGGGCTTTTTGATGTGGACTTGATGTGGATTAGAATGGAGAAGAATTGAATGTGGAGTGGAATTTTAGTATGAAAGAACATTGAGAATGTGGACTGAGACTATGATGTGATAGGCCCATCATGTACTCGAATTTTTTGTGGAATTGGAAGTGGACTTGAATTTGAATGGAATATGGATCATGGATAGACTAGAAGTAGACATGGATCATGTGGCACAGACCCGAAAGAAGAGTGCGATGCATATGCACTTATAGACACATAAAGACATAGGAACAATAGATGAAACTAGAGTAACTACTAAGGTTGGGTCAATTGTGTCCAAAAGGGTCCCATGACTAGGTTAGAACATCCTAACGCATCAAACCCGCTCTGTGATTAGGGTGCATAGTGGGCGGTGTCAAGTAGGAGACCGCCTGTGACGGGGATGGGGGGGATGGGGATGAAAATTTACCCAGCCGGGGAATAGGGATGGAGAGGTTTTTGGCTACCTCCGCCCAATCCGCCCGCCCCGATTTTTTAAAATTAATAATTGAATTTTTATTTTTTTGGTTACTAATTGAAAATTTATTTTTATATTTTTATTTTTTGGGCTTATATATATCTGTATTGTGAGTTAGTTTTTTTTGGCCTTGTTTGTGTTATTTGGGCTTTTAATTGTTTGTGTTATTTGGCCTTGTGGGATTCATGTCTTAGGTGGGATTTGGCGGGTAGTGGGGCGGGGAATACGGGATGAGGTGGGTATGGAGACCCACCTGAGTCATGGGGCGGGGATAGTTCAATATATGTCCCCGCCGGGCCGGGAGTGGGGATAAAAGAAATATCCGCTGCGGGATGGGTACGGGGATGGGGATCCATAAGTAGGGGGATGGGGATAGGAATTGCAATATCCGCCCCGCCCGCCCCGCCCCGTTTGCATCCCTAGCTGTGATGATCAAAAGAGGTCTAACAATTACGGCTCGTAGGGCACTCGGTCGCGCGTCATGGTGGGGATGAGCATCGAGCTTAAGAGTTGGTTACATTAGGTAATGCAGTAGCGCAATCAAAGCGAGCCTCCCCGTTTTGTCTCGAGTGTAGAACACACTCCTGTAGACGTGTGCCTAGAAAGCAGATACTAAATTCCAATGACCTAAGTACCTGCGTAATGCAAATGCTTAGCATCACATGTTTAATATTACATCGGTGAATTCGCGAGATTTGAGTTTCGTCACAAAAATCCCCATCGGAGTCACCAAAAAATTGTACGGGCGTTGGGCAACATCGGCCGAACAGGGTCCGGTCCCTCTGCCCACAAGGTAGAGTCTCGGTGAGACACCGTATTGCGAAGAATAGAATTCTTGCTATTTTCATAGTGTGATATGCTTGTCATTAAAGGTCGTGATACTCGAAATCGAATAGAGGAAGTCGCCACCTCACTTCTTCGAGAAGCTGCGGAACTCTTTTAAGCATTGACTATAATTGCATAAAGCAAGGTGAAGGACTCCATGTCTGGTCGTGCACCAAGTCTGGATTAGGCGACGAGGGTAAGGGCGAAGTAGTGCACAACACCCTCCGCATCTAGCGGCCTCTACTAGGTCTCATTGCAAATTCACCAATTGTAACATCGAACAACACATATATCCATATTAATCCTGAGTTGTTACTAGGTGAATTGATTAATACATGTAAAGACTATTAATAGTTGTTGCTTTTAATTAAGCCAAGATTCAAGGATCCAAAACCAATTGTCCATGATTATCTTATTTAGGCGTGACAAGCAATTAATAGGTCTTTGATTTAGCAAGAATCAATGGTGATGGAAAATATATACAAGAACAAGCCAAAGAATATACATGAAGGAAGAAGAGATGACTTACCTCGAATCGCTATCCAAGGTAAAACACAAACAAAAGACAAGAGTTTGTTTTTTGAAAACGAATCGCCTCGCAAAGTGCAATTTACATGAGAAAATCAAAGAAGAAAGTTAGTATTAACAATAATATTTAAATTGAATTTGAAACGAAAAGAAGAAAAAGAAAAATTGATTTACATGTTAATTAATATCTAATAGTTTATCAATCCATATTACATGATTTAAAGTGATAAAGAATGAATAAAAATCGAAGAATAATTAAAGAAAGAGAAGAAGGAGAGAGTTTCTATGAGTTTGGGGCCTCATAGGTTATACCAACAAAGCGTGGTCGAACAATCCTCAAAAGATCGCCTTGAATGCTTTGATCTCTTAATTTGAGTGTGTATTGAATGTGCTTTTGAATGCTCGTATGTGTGTGAGAGAGAGTAGGAGAGATGAATGCAAGAGAGTATGCACGAGTACAAGGATGTGTAAATGTGCTAAAGGTTGCAAATGAACCGGGGGTAGGCTCATATTTGTAGGCTTAAACTAAAAGAGGCAAGAAACTGGGCGTAATAGCGCCTAAAACTGGGCGTAACTGCGTCCAAAATGGGCGTAATAGCGCCCAGTGTTTTTCTACTTTGACTGGTGCAAAATTGCCCAAAATAGTTTATTTTATCGGTTTTATTTTTGGAAGAAATTGATTTGAGGCTTGTACAAGAAGGCAAGTTGCAGTAAAAGCTATGGGATGAATGTGGACATGCTTGGGGAGCAATCCCCGGCCAAGGAAGGTTTCGGAAGCTTCTGTTTCGCTCGGCTTTGTGTTTTGCTTAAGAAATTCATAAATATTAATCCACAGATTGAAAAATTATGAAAAAAAATATGTAAATCTTCCTTTAAAAATATAGTGCATTGTGTAAAATTTCGTAATTTTTGGAGCTGGTTTGATAATTTAATTAATTATCACAAAATTAATTAAATTACCGAAAACTCCGGAAAATTGCAAAAGTGTTTAGAAAAATCCAAAAAAATTCTGAAAAATTCTAGAAAATGCCTAAAAATAAGTTAAAATTATTTTTAAATTAAAACTTATTTTTAAGGGTGCTTTAGGCAAGAATTGGTGCTCTGGCTTTTTAAATCAAGATTCTAGGGCATTGTTTGAGGCGGTTGTTCTTTAGAATTAGACTAATTGCAATGTGGTAGAGCTATATCATTGGCCTTTATGGAGGAACAAATGTAGGTATGTACACTTTTGAATTTCAATGATGTAAATTCAATCGTTTTCGCTTTATCGCAATTATTTTGATCATAATTGTATATGCTAACAGTTTCTTTTGTTGTGATAAACGATTCAATTGGAATCAAAGTTTTGATACAGTAACCTTTGTTTTCTTTTTTAATTGATAGTAAAGCAAGGTAAGTTTGATTTATATATTTGAGTTTTCTTTTATTGCATACTATTCATCATATCACATGTATTTTGGCATTGTTTATGCATGAGACACTTTTTGATTGCTTAAACAAGACTAGAAATTGTTGAATCACATTAAATTCAGATTAATCATAGACAAACTGATTTTAAGCACCCTTTTAATTTGATTAATTTTGAAGTGATCACAACAATTAGGCTAGGTAGTGATATTTGCATAATAGAAACTCACTCTTTTAATATATTTCTAAGGCTAGAGCACTTCCTAAGGATAAAATTGTATGGTTTTCGTGTATTCAATGGATTTGATCGAATGAAATTAAAATGAGACAGAATAGAGGCCACTTCATGCGGGTGGATTTGGTCAAAGATTCTTTCCGTACCATGTCCCAAAACCCACGAACTGGTTACTGGATCAAACAGTGGGGCCTTTGACTTGGCATCAATGTTTCGGGCATTCGTGATTAACTTGCATAGGGACGGTAATAGCGCCCAGTGTTATTCTCCTTTGGCTGGTGCAAATTTGCCTAAAATAGTTTATTTTGTCGGTTTTGTTTTTGGAAGAAATTTATTTGAGGCTTTTAGGAGAAGACAACTTGCAAGAGAGTCTAGGGTATGAATATGGACATGCTTGGGGAGCAATCCACGGCCAAGGAAGGTTCCAAAAGGTTCCAGAAGCTTATGTTTTGCTAGGTTTTGTGCTTTTCTTAAGAAATTCATAAATATTAATCCACAAATCAAAAAAATATAGAAAAAAATATGTAAAACTTCCTTACGAAATATAGTGCATTGTGTTAAAATTTAGTAGTTTTTAGAGCTATTTTGATAATTTTATTAACTATCGCAAAATAATTAAATTACCGGAAACTTTGTAAAATTGCAAAAAAGTTTAGAAAAATCCAGAAAAATTCTCAAAAATTCTAGAAAAATGTCAAAAAATAATTTAAAGTTATTTTGAAATTAAAACTTATTTTTAATGGTGCTTTAGGTAAGAATAGGTGCTCTGGCTTTGCAAATCAAGATTCTAGGGCATTGTTTGAGGCGGTTGTTCTTTAGAATTGGACCAACTGCAATGTGGTATAGTTATATCATTGGCTTTATGGAGGGACAAATGTAGGTATCTACAGAAGCCCCCCACTTTTGTTGTGTCTGTAGAGATGTAAATCTTGTAAGACAGTAGTCGAAGTTCTCGGTAGTTGCAAAACAAATGTTAGTTTTACCTGCACCTATTGGTGTAATAGCTTTCGGAAGCTCCTCGTTCCTCCAGCAAGATCTTAATCTCGAAATGCCACCAAAAGTACTTCACATTCGATAATTGATTAAGCATGCAAGTATCGTGTGACAATCGAGACAACACATATTTATTTGCATCTGTAATCCCACAAAGGTCAATTTTCTTTATGAGATTGAGATTTAAATATGATGGATTTGAGATAGAGGTGGAATAGAATCTTGCAAGAATTGCAATCATACAAGATGGAATGGAGACATACAACAATCGCAATGTTGTAAGTAGAATGGATCTTGCAATGATCGCAACTTTATAGAAAGGGAGATGGAATGTAGAAAGGGATCTTTCAAGGATCACAACTTACAAGATGACGRAGAAAGGGATCTTGCAATGATCACGGTATTGTAAGATGGAACGCAGATTGGAGACCTACAACAATCGCAATATTGTAAGTAGAAACCTTGCAAGGATCGCAACTTTGCAAGATGGGACGCAGAAATGGGACGTAGGAAAGAATCTTGTAACGATCACAACATTACAAGATGGAACGCACACTGCAGACCTACAACAATCGCGATGTTATAAGTAGAAATCTTGCAAGGATCGCAACCTGTAAGATGGAACGCAGACCTACATTAATCGCCATGTTGGAGGTAGAATTAAAGTTGAAATTGGAAATCTTGCAAGAATCACAACTTGCAAGATGGAACACAGACCTACAACAATCGCAATGTTGGAAGTAGAAATCTTTCAAGGATTGCAACTTGCAAGATGGAATGCAGAAAGAAATCTCGCAAGGATCGCAACTTGCAAGATGGAACGTAGACCGCAGACCTACAACATTCGCAATGTTGTAAGTAGAAATCTCGCAAGGATTGCAACTTGCAAGATGGAACGCAAACCTACAACAATCACAATGTTGCAGGTTGAATTGAAGTTGCAACTGGACTTTTTACAAGAATCGCAACTTGCAAGATAGAATGTAGAACTACAACAATCGCAATGTTGTAGGTAGAATTGAATTGGAAATAGAAAGTCTTGTAAGAATTGCAACTTGCAAGATAGAACGCAGACCTACAAAAATCGCAATGTTGTAGGTAGAATTGTAGGTAGCTGATACGAGTCGTTTACTGTATTAAATTAATTATTTATAAAACCGATCTTAGTCCTTCAAAAATATTAACAATTAGTAAAAGAGCAAGAAAGGGTCAATCCCACAGGGAGATTATTAACTATATATACTCAAAATTCAACCTAAATTTAAAGTATAAGTACATATTGTATATATATATATATAATATAGTATATATAGATATATATATATTATATATATATATATATATATATATATATATATATATATATATATATATATATATATATATATATATACATACTATTACAACATGACATACATACAATCAATTTTCACTATTCACATAAATACGATTATGAGGGTTTTTAAGAAATGTGATTATTTATAAGAAATCTACGTCTAAACTAACTACTATTTACAAGCGACAACAACTTCACCAATTCATTTATACCTCTTACTTTAATTCATTAATTAGAGATAATATATGATTGACCTTGAGGATTACAATTATTACTAGACTAATTGTAGAGCCTACGTAACAAAGACTCCCTATCATCCCTTAATATAAGCCAATTACAAACTAAGCCAAATTGACTCTAAAACATTCTAACTTACACAAATATGACGCAACTCATGTAATTTAGATATGACATCATTATAAACTAGGAGACATCATTAGTCCTAATTAATCTATCACATAAATGTTAGAATAATTAGATTACATTACTTCTCTAACTTAAACCAAGCCATGAACGCAGACTCAATATAAATTAGGGACTTCATTATACGATTACGAACTAAGCCAAATCATATAATTAGCAAACATCTACAATCATACAATGAAAGATAATAATCAACCATATAATTGCAAATTTTATAATTAAGCATAAGCAACCTCAAATATTAATTAAACGGCAAAATCGCAAGTAGATTGTAACAATCCAAACCAGAATATTATACTAATAATCGAATCAAAATAAGTCAATTAGAGTAGTAAAGGAATTAACAAGGAATTAAACTAAAACAATTGAATAAGAAAAACTTATGATTTTTGTACTCAAGAACACTCAAACGATACTCGGCTTCGACCCCGCGATTCGATGTCGTCCTCGTTCGACCTTGAATTCAAGTCTAAGCTTCCCTTCAATGGTTGTCTCCTTTTCCAATTGCTCCAATCGAAAACCTGATGAAAACCCTAACTCTCAATTGCTCTCAAAATTTCGGTTGTGTTGCGTGTGTTTTCTGGAAGAATTCGTGCCATATATATATGTAAGTGGCCGGCTGTATCAATCTCTTGATCAGTTTGAATATCCATGCAATTAGATAGCAGTTACGAAATTTCCGCTTAATCTTGCTTGAGTGCTTGGGTTACCATCTCTCGTAACTTCATTCTCTGATGTTTATCTTAGCTTCTTTTATTTTCTTTTATTATCTTTTCCAATTTTCCCTTTTCTTCTTTTTACTTCCTTTCCTTTTGTTTTGCTTGAGTCTTACGTGACCTTATATGACTCATGGGCTTCCTTTCAATATGATAAGCTAGGCCTAATAACCCTTTTCTCGTCAATCTCCTACCAAAAACACAAACACACTATTAAGTTTCAATTTTTATGAAAATAGCTAATAAATAAAATAATGAATAAAATATGATCTAAAATTATAAAAGTAACTAAATGAAAATAATAACTAATATAAGGTGATTATAAGACTAATATTAGGGACTAAAAATATCGTATATTATGCACTCATCAAATTAGCTTGACTTTGAATTTTGACTTTGAGGTTGACCTTGAATTTGGACTTTGATTTTGACTCGACTTGACTRGAGGGAAACTAAAACCGAGGTCTATGAGTGGAGCTCTCTATGCCTAGACAAGAGTGTGGGACCTTGAAATCGATGTTGACCTTGAGGTTGGAACTGGATTAGCTAGCCCCCAGGAAAGGCTTAATTGGAGTTGGTAGTGTTGAGCTGAGGTGTGTTGAACTTCAATTTGGTGAGACCATTTTCTTAACCCACTTGAGGCAACTTGTGTAATAAATAGATCCCGCCAACTTGACATTGACATTTGGAGTGATATGGGCACTAAGCCCCCCATATTGACTCAGTCAAAAGAGTCTAAAGGGTCAATTGAAGAATGGGCTAAAGTTCAAAAAATAGAAAGGTTGAAATTTGTGACTGAGGGTTGTCACAAATGTAAGGCAAACACGGTTGGTCTTGAGATGTAGGATCGAAATTGAGTATATGTCGGGTTGTAGGCTAGAAGGGGTATTTTCGAATTTTAGAGGATCGAACCACTCATGGAGATGAACCTCAATTTAATCTTATTTATTTGGTCGGACATGACTTTTGAGGTTGTAATGTAGGCTTAGGTATGAGGGTGTGAGGATTAAATTGTATTTTACTTTGCCTTTGACTTTGACAAGCTTTTAACTTTAGAACTTTGAATTGGAATTTGATTTTAATTTCACATGATCAGTTTAGCTTTCAAGACTTTGAATTGAGCTTTTCTTTGAACTTTGGTTGTCATTACCATTTCTATTTGGTATTTGAATGGTATTTTGATGTGGGTAAGAAAGAAAATGGCTAGTAAGCTCAAAGGGGATGCAATGGATGTTTGATTGTTTGTGTAAGGTGAATGGAGGGAAGGGATTATTTTGTGGAGCTATGAAAGAGGGCCTCTCGAGCATGTCCATTTTGATTTTGTATTTTTTTTTGAGGTCATTAAGTGGTTGAGTCTCATCATTGAATTGAAAATACTAAAACTTAGACTTAAAAAGAGGGGAGTCTATTTTATTGAWTTTGAAGAGTGTGGAGGCTTATTGAGATGGAGACTATCCTAATTGACATAGACTGGACGATAGAAGAAAAGAAGGGGATAATGTCGGACTAGGACTCTTATTGACTCGGACTAAGGGGGCTTGTACGAACTTGTAAATTGTAACTTGTCATGGTCAATGGCATCAACCTCCTTGGAACGAGCTCGTCTTGAAGGTATGCATCTTGTGTGCCTAAGACGTAGAAGCTCCACATGACTCTTGGATAGGCTATTTGATTTGTGGGTTGGATTTGGGTTAGGCTATTTGACTTGACTATGAGTTAGACTTAGGCTTGAACCTCCATCTGGGTTATGGTATCGATACCTATTGGACTTTAACTTGACATTGATTTGAGATTGGACCAACCTTAAACCTCTATCTAGGTTGAGGCACATAGACCTGGACTAAAATTTTGGACTTGATTGTTGGGCTTGGGTTGACTAGTACCTCAATCTGGTTTGTAGTACTAGGGGTTTTGGACTGAATTTAGGCTTGACACTTGTACTTGACTTGACATGGATTGGACTTGAATTGGACATGGATTAACACCTTGGTCTGGATTAAGGCACTTGGACTTACTAGACTTGAATTAGGACTTGGGATTGTGTTTGTGCTAGACTAGACAAAGACCTCGGTCTGTTTTGAGGTGTTTGGGCTGGACTCGAACTAGACTTGAGTTGGATTGGACTATTGACTAGACGGACTTAGAATAGAGTCACCATTAGGCTTTTTGATGTGGACTTGAATGTGGATTAGAGATGGAGATGAATTTGAATGTGGAGTGGAATTTATAGATGGAGAACTTGGATTTGAACTGAGACTATGGATGTGGCACATGAATGTAGAATTSAATTTTTGTGGAATTTGAAGTGGACTTGACTTTGAATGGAATATGGATCATGGATGGACTAAGAATAGACATGGATCATGGCCACGGACTCGAAAGAAGTGGCGTGCATATGCACTTATGACACCAAAAGACTAGGAAAATAGATAAACTAGAGTACACTGAAGGTTGGTCAATTGTGTCAAGAAGGGTCGCCATGCTAGGTTAAACAGTCTTAACGCTCAAACCTCTGTGATTAGGAAGTGCATAGGGAGTGTCGGGTTCAAGTGGAGACCCGAGCTGTAGGGGATGCGGGGGGATGGGGATGAAAATTGATACCCGCAGGGAAGGGGATGAGGAGGTTTTTTGGCGTACCTCCGCCCATACAACGCTCCGCGCCATTTTTAATTAAATTAATTTGAATTTTTATTTTTTTGGTTATAATTGAAAATTTATTTTTATTTTATTTTTTGGGCTTATTATATCTGTATTGTGAAGTTAGTTTTTTTTGGCCTTGCTTTGTGTTATTTGGGCTTTAATTGTTGATGGTTTTGGCCTATGTGGGATTCATGTGTCTTAGGTGGGATTTTGGCGGGTAGTGGGGCGGGGAATAACGGGATGCGAGTGGGTATGGAACCGAGTCAGGGGCGGGATAGTTATGATTGTCCCGCCGGGGCCGGGAGTGGGGATTAAAAAATATCCGCTGCGGGGATGGGTACGGGGATGGGGATCCATAAGTAGTGTGGGATGGGATAGGAATGCAATATCCCGCCCCGCCACGCCCCGCCCCGTTGGCATCCCTAGCTGGAGATCAAAGAGGTCTAACATAACGGCTCGTAGGGCACTCGGTCGCGCGTCATGGTGGGGAGAGCATCCGAGCTTAAGAGTTTGGTTTAAGTAGGTTGCAGTAGCGCAGATCAAATGCGGCCTCCCGTTCTGTTCGAGTGTAGACACACGTCCTGTAGACGTGGTGCCTAGAAAGCAGACTACTAAGATGTCCAAGACTAAGTACCCGCGTAATAGCCGTAATGCAAATGCTAGCATCCAATGTTTAATATTACGATTGGTGAATTCGCGACGACAGTTTCGAGTTTCCGTTCACAAATCCCATCGGAGTCAAAAAAATTGTAACGCGGCGTTGGGACACATCGGGCCCGAACAGGGTCCGGTCCCTTCCCAAGGTAAGCGATCTGGTGGACACCGTATTGCAAGAAGAATAGAATTCTTGCTATTTTCATAGTGGTAGACTATGCACTTGTCATTAAAGGTCGTGAATTCGACAATCGAATAGAGGAAGTCTGCACTCACTTCTTCGAGAAGCTGCGGATACTCTTTAAGCATTGAATATAATTGCATAAGGCAAGGTGAAAGGAACTCCATGTCTGGATTGCACAGTCTGGATTAGGCGACGAGGGTAAAGGGCGAAGTAGTGCAACACCCTCCGTCTAGCGGCCTCTATCTAGGTCTCATTGCAATTACACAATTGTAACATGAACACACATATATACATATTAATCCTGAGTGTTTTATGCAGAGGGTTCGTACCTATTGGACTTTTAACTTGCTATTGATTTGGATGGACCAACCTTAACTTCTATCTAGGTTGAGGGCATAGACCTGGACTAAAATTTTGGACTTGATTGTTGGGCTTGGGTTGACTAGTACGGTCAATCTGGTTTGTAGTACTAGGGTTTTGGACTGAATTAGGCTTGACACTTGATTGACTGACATGGATTGGACTTGAATGGACATGGATTACACCTTGGTCTGGATTAAGCACTGGACTTACAGACTTAATTCAGGAGACTTGGGATTATTGTTTGTGCTAGAACTAGACAAAGACGTCGGTCTGTTTTAGGTGTTTGGGCTGGACTCGAACTAGACTTGAGTTGGATTGGACTATTGACTAGACGCTTAGAATAGAGTCACCATTAGGCTTTTTGAGTGATTGGAACTGTGGATGAGATGGAGAGAATTTATGTGGAGTGA
Organism: Bassia scoparia; assembly: GCA_008642245.1. Lineage (NCBI taxonomy): Eukaryota > Viridiplantae > Streptophyta > Magnoliopsida > Caryophyllales > Amaranthaceae > Bassia > Bassia scoparia. Next base: position 8,085 of record SNQN01007579.1, on the reverse strand, counting down.
ATTTTATAGATGGAGAACTGGATTTGAACTGAGACTATGGATTGGACATGAATGTAAATTGAATTTGTTGTGATTTTGAAGTGGACTTGACTTTGAATGAATAATGGATCATGGATGGACTAAGAATAGACATGGATCATGGCCACGGGACTCGAAAGAAGTGGACTGATATGCACATATAGACACATAAAGCACTAAGCACAATAATGAAAACCTAGAGTCTAATAAGGTCGGTCAAAGGTGTCCAAAAGGTCTCATGACTAGGTTAAGAACAGTCTTAACACTTCCAACCGTGTGATGATCAAAGGATGTCTAACCATACAGCTTCGTAGAGCATCAAGCCGGTGTCATGGTGGATGAGCATCGAGCTTAAGAGTTGGTTACATAGGTAGTGCAGCAGCGCCAATCTAAGCGGCTCCCGGCTGTCTCGAGTGTAGAACACACTCATGTGAGACGTGTTGCTAATGGGTGCCCGACTAGGGTCTTGGGAAAGCAACCGGACACTTAAATACTATTTATAATCCGATACACTAGCTATACACAAGTATAGTGTAAGTAGGGGTCGTTCCACAAAGTATAAAAGAGTTAAATCCAGAACATAACTAGCTTGGCAAGCAAAATAACCTTACTTAAAAGGGGATTTTGATTAGACTAGCTAATGGAAACTTTAATAAGCTTTGGGAAAAACAATATACTAAAACACCTAGGAGATACTAGTTGTCACCTCTATAGTGAGAGATAATTGTCAATCAAAGTGTGTGTCTACTCCATCAAAAAGGTCATTGCAATCATGGTTTAGAAATTTGATTATTATCATTTCCCAAGTTAACTAACCCTCAATCAAGTTAAACCCAGGTCCCCTCAAGTTCTTATAGAATGTGTACAATCAAGAATCAAACCAATGCCCAAGTTAATCCTCAAATCCTCTTGCAAAGGTTGAATCAGCACTCTCACTGCAAAACAAGGGTGCCAAATCCAAAGCAATAAGGTTTGAGAAATCACAAATTCAAGGCAAATATGGTGATTGGAGAGAACAAATTATATCTTTGGATTGAAATGATATAGATGGATTCTAGCACTAAGTTCTACACTACACAGACAACATGCTTAAAATTAGAACTTGAATAACATGAAAAACAAAGGAAAACCATGACTAAAAAGCCAATAAAGAAGAAATTGTATCAACAAAAAGGGTATCAAAGAAATACTCAATACTACTCCAAATAAGCAAACTACAACATACCTTCACAAACACTAGTAAACAATCTAGTAAAAAGACTCAAAAGCAAAACATTAACAATAGCACAAAAAGTTGCAAAAACAAAAAATCAAGCAAAACTAAAGCAACACAATAATTGAAATCTAAGTATAGAAATGGAATTACCTCGAAATTCTAGGTCAAAAAGCCAATAAAGATTGTAAGATTTGAGCAAGAATGAAGATTCTAGGGCAAATTTGAAGAAACTTGAGAGCTCTCTCAATGTGATTGAAGGAGAAGAAGAAGAAAGCAAAAAGAATCTGAAAATTACTCTAAAATGTTGCTAAAACTAGTTCTCTAATTCTACTCTTCATATTTCTTAGTTTCTCTCTCCTCAAATAATATAACAAGCCCAATACAGCTCTCAATAATTACAAGTTGCCATTACTAATTTAGACATGTATCAAAGGCTCCTCCAAGTCAAGTCAACAAGTCAAAAGTCAACGTCCAGGGATGCCACGTAGGCGCATGCGGACGCGCGTGAGGAGCAGATGAGAGCGCGTATGCGCCAAAGATGTTTTGTAAAGGCTGCAACGCGTGCAGGGGAGGCGTGCAGGGCGTGTGCGACCCAGGAGGCGCGTGCGGGGCGCGGGCAAACCTGGGGCGCGTGGCGCCTAATGGTTCAAGAATGGGAGGAGCTGTGCAGGCGCATGCATGATGCGCGGGCAAACCTGGGACGCGCGTGCAACCAAGAGCGCCGCGTCGCGCTAAAAGCTTCTAAGAATTAGGGTGCTCCTGCTAGGGCGTGCAGCACGCGGGGCAAAGCCTCGACGCGCGTGCAAACTTCAGGTGAACTGCTCAACTTTGAACGACCATAACTTCTTGCTCGGTGATGGATTGCAGCTTGAATATACGTTGGAAAGTCTCAAGTTTACTTTCTAATGAAAGAATTTTCACCTGAAATTAAAAGTATACAAGAGATATGTCGATAGGAGTTCGAGCAAACGTTAGTGCCTTATGCTGAACCAAAGCAACATAAACAAACACAAGTAGGAAGGCTTAAAACCAAACATGTGCACATCTAGGCAAACTTGACAAATTACTCACAGCTGCAATTGAGTGTACAAAGATAGAAAAGAAGAGAAAACTAAAGAAAAACCTATAAAAACCACTAAAAACCAACAAAGCTTTGCAAAACTAACGAAATTGGAAATATAACCAAAAGGTTAGTGAAATAATATCGAAAACACACATAAAGGCCAAAATAAGGAAGAAATAAGTGCCTAAGTGTTACCAGTTTTTGCACTTATCAGTTGCCTAGAAAGCYGATACTRAGTGCCAACGACCTAAGTACCGCGTAATGTGAAATACCTAGCACCAAATGTTCAATATTACATCGAAGAATTTTGCGAGACTTTTCAAATTTTGTCCACAAAAATCCCCATRGGAGTCACCAAAAAACTGTACGAGCGTTGGGCATCACTGGGCCGGARAGGGTCCGGTCCCTTTGCCCCGCAGGGTATAGTCTCGGTGAGACACTGTATTGCGAAGAATAGAATTCTTGCTATTTCGCATAATGTGAGTTTGCTTGGCATTAAGGGTCGTGGATACTCGAAATCGAATAGAGGAAGTTGCCACCATTRGTCTTTCGGGAAGCTGCGGAACCCGTTTTAAGCCTTGCCTATAACTGCATAAAGTAAGGCGAAGGACTKCATGTCTTGTCMTGCACCAAGTCTGGATTAGGCGACYAGGGTAAGGGCGAAGTAGTACACAACACCCCCCGCATCGAGCGACCTCTACTAGGTCTCATTGCAAATTCACCAATTGTAWCATCGAACAACACATATGTCCATATTAATCCTGAGTTGTGACTAGGCGAATTGATTAATGCATGTAAAGACTATTAATAGTTGACACTTTGAATTAGGTCAAGATTCAAGGATCCTAAACCGATTGTCCATGATTATCTTATTAGGCGTGACAAGCAATTAATAGGTCTTTAATTTAGTAGGAATTAATGGTGATGGAAAATATATACAAGAACAAGACAAAGAATATACATGAAGGAAGAAGAAGATGACTTACCTCAAATCGCTATCCAAGGCAAAACACAAACAAAAGATAAGAGTTAGTTTTTTGAAATCYAATCGCCTCGAAAAGTGCTATTTACATGAGAAGATCAAAGAAGAAAGTTAGTATTGACAATAATATTGAAATCGAATTTGAAACGAAAAAGAAGAAAAAGAAAAATTGATTTACATGTTAATTAATATCTAATAGTTTATCAATCTGCATTACATGATTTAAAGTGATAAAGAATGAACAAAAATCGAAGAATAATTAAWGAAAGAGAAGAAGGAGAGAGTTTCTATGAGTTTGGGGCCTCATAGGTTATACCAACAAAGCGTYGTCGAACAGTCCTCSAACGATCGCCTTGAATGCCTTGATCTCTTGATTTGAATGTGTGTTGAATGTGTTTTTGAATMCTCATATGTGTGTGAGAGAGAGTAGGAGAGATGAATGCAAGAGAGTATGCACGAGTACAAGGATGTGTAAATGTTCCAAGGTTACAAATGAACCGGGGGGTAGGCTCATATTTTTAGGCTTAAACTATAAGAGGCAAGAAATTGGGCGTAATAGTGCCTAAAACTGGGCGTAATTGCGTCCAAACTGGGCATAATAGCGCCCAACCTGGGCGTAAATGCGCTAAGTGTTTTTCTACTTTGACTGGTGTAAAARTGCCCAAAATAGTTTATTTTGTCGGTTTTATTTTTGGAAGAAATTGATTTTAGGCTTGTACAAGAAGCCATGTTGCAGGAGAAGCTAGGGGATGAATGTGGACATGCTTGGGGAGCAATCCACAACCAAGGAAGGTTCTGGAAGCTTCTGTTTTGCTCGGTTTTGTGTTTTGCTTAAGAAATTCATAAATATTAATCCACAAATCGAAAAATTTTATGAAAAAATGTAAATCTCCTATCGAAAATATAGATGCAATGCTGTAAATTGTAATTTGTTGAGTGGTTTGTAATTTAATAATATCAATCAAAATTAGTGTATAATTACCAATAAGTTTAAAAAAATCGGAAAAAAAATTTTACAACATTCTAGAAAAATAGTTTAATAATTTAATTATTTTGAAATTAAAAAATATTTTTAAGTTGTGCATTTAGGGCAAGAATAGTGCTCTGGCTTTGTAATCAGATTCTAGTGGCATTTTTGAAGCGATTGCTTTGTTCTTCGGATTGGACGAATTACATGTGTTGTATAGCCGTTATCTTGTCCTTTATTGAGGGACACTGTTTATATGTACCTTAATTTCAATCATGAAAAATCAATCTTTTTCCTTTATCACAATATTTTGATGATAATTGGTATTAGCTAACAATTTCCTTTTGTTGGATAAGCGATCATTGGAAGCAAAGTTATGATACAGCTAACCTTTGTTTTCTTTATTTGACTTCATACTGAAGCAAGACAGTTTGATCATTAATTTGAGTTTCTATTATTGAAATACTAATCATCATCTCAGATCAGTATTTTGGCTTGTTTATGATGAACACTTTTTGATTCTTAACCAGACTGAAAAAATTGCTTGAATCACATTCAATTCAGATTAATCATGGACAAGGGATCTTAACCACTTTAATTTGATTATTTATGAGTGACACAACAATTAGCTAGGTAGTGATATGCATAATTAGAAACTCACTCTTTTAATATATTTCTAAGCTAAGAGCACTTCCTAAGGATAACAATTGTATCGTTTCGTGTATTCAATGGATTGTATAGACATGAAGTTAAAATGAGACAGAGATAGCATCGGTGCCTAAATGGCGGTGGATATTCCTGGTCAAGAATTGTTGTTTCCTACTTTATGTCCCCGATACCAACGAACTATTACTTGACAAGGCATGTGCGTGCCTTTGAACTGGTGCACAAGCTCTTTGGGATCCGTGTGATGAATAGACTGTCATGTAGGCATGTGGTGGCCGACTCTCCGAACTCCGAACAACATCACTCCACGACAATCACGTAGTGCTCGGGACTTGGCTAGACTCATGAATGAACCTTAATGTGTGGGCGTTTTGGTCAGGATGTGAGGCTCCGAAGCGAGGGCACTTGCTTACCACATGCCTTCTCTATAAGATGTGTGTGTATGAACTTGACATTGTAGGAGCAAGCCAGGGGATGGTCCATGCTTTTAAGGTTTTGGAATGGTCCGTTCGCTAGTGTTTTTGCGTTTTTAGTTTTGAAAATTCCTAACCCATTTCCACAATTCAAAAAATTATAGGAAAAATATGAAACAATTTGGTCGTTAACTTGTAGACTATTATGCTAGAATTTCCCTGAAGTTTTTTGAATTGTTTAATAATTTTATTTTTTTTAAATTACAAAAATTGGATGAAAACTTCCAGGAAATGCTTGAATCGCATAAGAACAATCCATATATTTTAAACAACGGTTTAAAAATAAGAAATAATTATTTTGAATTAATTCTATTTACTGTGAGAATTGTTTAGCATGAAAAAGTATGGCTTTGCAAATGGAGATTCTCGGGATTTTTTGAGGAATCATTTTTAGAATTGAACCTAATTATTGCATGTAGTTATTGTAAAAATCTTGGCCTTTGGCGGGAAAGAATGTAGGTATTCTAACATGTAAGGTGATCAAAATTGGCACACTAAGGCTTAGCGTATAAACGTAATGAATGAATTTGGCGATTATGTATGTTTAGCTCTCAAAACTGATGCAGAATCATTGTGTGTGAGGCGTGAGGTTATGTGAATTAACGGTCATATATATAGGGTTATTTCCAAAAAACCAAAACAATATATTTTTTGACATTTTGGGAAGTAATTAATTTTATCTTATGTAAGAATCAAGATAAAAAAAATTGTTGGATTAGGAACCTAATAATATCTGTTTCTGATATATTCTTTGCTGCATAACAATTTTTCGAAATCAAAAGTGTTTGAAAAAATATTTTTCAATCAGTACATCCATCATACTCGATAATTAACCTCTGGTTCCTTGTTTAGGTAGTTAAATGAGATTTATGTACCCACTAGTTCCAAAATCCATTAATACTATATAACAGCTTAAATACTTCTATATTTCACAAACATTAAGCTTATAATGTAACGGCGTGAGGCGTCACCAGGTGCATGCGGATCGATCCTGGTCCTTTGCCAAGCAGTACATCTAGGTAGACACCGATACTTGCGAAGAATTGATTTTGTATCATTTTGTGCATAGTTGTGAGTAACTGCATCGAGGACTTGGATACTGAAGTCGAATATTTGGGAAGTCGCCCCGCATTCATTCCGAGAGTAGCGGAACTCGTTTTAGCTTCTGTATTACATAAAAGCAAGGCGAATGACTCTATGTCCTTCATGCATCGTGTCTGGATAAGGGGAGAGGGTAAGGACGCAGCAGTGACAACAACCCCCGCATCTAGTGGCCACGACTCAGTCTTCATTGCAAATTCACCATTGCAACATTGAACAAACATATGTCTGTAATTCATACCTCAGTAACTACTAGCGAGTTGATTAACTGCGAATAGTAAATATTATAAATTGTTGTCGCTTTAAATTAGGTCAAGATTTAAGGATCCTAAATCGTTTGTCCATAATTATCTTATTAGTCGTGACAAGCAATTATCAGGTCTTTAATTAACAAGAAATAATGGTGGATGAAAAGTATGTACAAGAATAAGAATATACATGGAGGAAGAAAAACAAGACTTACCTCAAATCGCTATCCAAGATAAGACAAAATAAAAGCAAAAGTCAMATTTGAAATCGAATCGCCTTTCGAATCGCTATTTACACAAAGACAACAAAGAGAAACAGTAGTGATGACAATAATATTGAAATAAAATTGAAAACAAAGTAAAGAAAGAGTTRATTTACATATTAATTGAGGTTGAGTAGTTTATTAATTCGTATTACATGAGTAATGGTGATTAGAAGAAAGAAATGGATACAAAGACAAGAATGAATGAGAAAAGAAAAGGAGAGAGTTTCTATGAGTTTTAGGCCTCATAGGTTGTACCAACAAAGCGTGGTTGAACAATCCTTGAACAAATGCGTGGTTGAAGTTTGATTGAATAGCCTCAGAATTTTGTACCTAGATTCGCAAAGAAACGACTCCGAAAGTTGGGACGAACTTGAGAACCTAGGATGTGGTGAGTGATTTGTGTTTTTGTGATTGATTTGTGTTTGAGAGAGATTTTTGAGAGCTTTGAATTGCACTTCGTCTAATGATTTTCGTTGATGTTCGTTTAAGCACCGAGAGCATGTATTTATAGGCGTATGGGAAATGATAAGTAAAAAAGAAGATATCTTGAATACGAATACAACCGTAAAGTTCTTTTTGATGCATACTATATACCGTTGGAAATCTCTTGATCTCCAATTTCCAACGCATTTTGTATCGCATCAAAATTTCTTGTAGATTAAAAGTTATGAGCAAAACAGTGACGAGTATATACGGTCTGAGAGCCGTATATGTGGTCCTKACAACCGTATATACGGTCACTTGGACTGTATATATGGTCATCACAGCCGCATATATGGTAATCTTGACCGTATATACGGTTGAGATGACGTGGAAGTCCACGTTAGTGATCCGTGCTTAATTATTCGTTTATCTATCTAATCGTCCAGGAATTAATATCCGTGTTTTCGCATCTAATCTAGTATCCAATTAACCTTTATCCACTTGTGGATAAACATYATTAATATTCTAGAATATTTCGAATAATTCTCGAATTTTATGAATTTATCTGAGAATTTCTGAATTCATTTATGTTCGAAAATCATTTTATAAAACTTGTAAAAATCAATGAAAATCAAAGAAAAATCAGAAAAATAATCCAAAAA
>SNQN01007578.1:21822-32816 GCA_008642245.1 Bassia scoparia | reverse complement strand
AGGGTTTTATTGCGAAAAATGCTAACTAGGGTTAGGCTTTCTCTTACTTTCTTTTGTTCAAATTGCTGATGACATGTATCACTTCTCCAAGTTTATAAGTTCATAGAGTTATGCAGGTTTTTTCTTCAAAAAAGGTATGAGGGCAAGAGATCCTCTTTCTTCCTCTCATTTCACTACAAAAAAAAAGGCGTTTAGCCGAACCTATTTTAGCGACTACCTATAAAGTAGTGCAAAAAAAACTGGTTTAGCAACTAAGGAGGATAGTAGTCCAATTATGCTACTAAAAAAAGGTGGTTTCAAAATAGCGCTAAATGTTCCAATTTTGCGACTAACTTTATTTATGGCGACTACCTAAGTAGTCGCTACTATATGTCAATCTTTTAGATTCAGAGTTGTATAGCGACTAACTTTTTGCAATTATGGCAAAACTGAAATGGTAGTCGACAACTCGCTAGTAATGTTGTTTTTTTTTTTTTTGCACTCACCAACTCGTCACTCAGAACATACCTAATTCTCAAGTCTTTCCCATTCACTCACAAAACTAACTCCTTCCTCTTAAATTTTGCACTGACAAAACTCGCCAGCACATCGGCCACACCACTGGTGCTTCGCCGTTCAGCACGCCACACCACTGGCTGTTTTGCGCTCTGCCTTCAACACAATCGAGCCGAGCACCACTAGCCCCGCACATCTCACACCACCCATTCACCTTCCAAAGATCAGCGCGCCACCACCCATTTCACTTCCAGAGACAATCGGCGCCACCCCCATTTAAACTCCCATAGACAGCGCGCCACCACCCATTCATTCCTTAGACAGTTGCGCACGCCCACTGCGCTACTTCCTGAGCAACAACGCCCCACCGCCACTTCCTGAAGCACCGCCGGGACACCACCTACAAACTCCAGCCTCACGGTAAATCTTAAAATCCAAGCATGTTAGTCAATATGTCTCATAATTTACAATGTACAAATTAGAGGTTAGCTGTTAAATTTGTGTTAATTGTCCAACTTCCTACACGACCAAAACAATATAATGAATTAAAAAAGAACTTAAATTTGAATCTTAAGATTCAAACATGTCATAGGCTTTTCTCAAATCAAGTTTGATTAAACAATTAGAAGCCTAATTCTTTCATTTGTAACTTCTAATAATATCCTAGTAGAGCATAATGTTATGGTTAATCATSCTCCMTTTGACAAATGCTCCTTAGGTAAGATAAGACTTAACCTATTGCRAATCGTCTTGAAAATACATTTKTAATTGGAATTACAACATAAAACAGGTCTAAAATCTATCCATCACAGAATCAGGGCACTTAGATTTGGGAATTATGGTAATGCATGTATTATTCACTTCTTTCAAAAGCTTGCSTGAATGGAAGAAATCAAGCAGTGYATYAGTAATAGCTTTACCTATAATGTACTTTGCATCCATAAAAAGAACTCCCAAATCTATYAGGACCATRTGACTTATCCCAAGGGATAGAGAAAAGAGCTTCAATTCCTTYACATCTTGAGCATTATAAGGAGCAGTCGTCAATAAAGCAACATGAGCATCTTTAATGAGAGGCCCTTCTTTCTAGAAAGAAGGTTGAACCTAGGMTCTRAKGTCCACCTGAGAGCCTAAAAGAGACAAGTAATAGTCCAAGAAAGCTTGTTGCACCAACTCTGGCCTATGGCCTATCAACCCTTGTGTCATGCATATCACTAATTGAATTCATGGCCTGRCATTCTTCAATTTTTGAACCTTCATACTACTATGAAATATTTTTGTATTCTCATCTCCAAGGATGAGCCAATAAGCTTAGATTTYTGTTGAAACAAACTCAAATAATTATTTTGCACCTGTACATAATGATGTTTGCGCGTGAATCTCTAGCTGAATGCAWGAATCACTAGAACGTTGCTTATGAAGAGCTTGTTGTGCCACYAACATAACRCACTTAGATTGGATATCTTCCACTTGACCCTTTCACACACTTCGGCTTTTKAACTACACTAAACATGGGAGAAMCATGAAAGTGTTTACCCYAYTGTTCAACCACCRAATCCAAGAAATAGGGAGAGGAGCTCCACATCTTGAAATATTTAAAAGGTTTTCTACCACCTGCTATGCTAGGATAAATAGTAATAATCATCACCCTCTGGAAAAAACTCGGCAGATGAAAACAATCCCATCTAAGACCTTTGCTTACTACCATCCACATGAACATTATATGCTCGTTAATACCGTTGCAAGGGCTTTGTAATCCCCCACATTTTTTTAGCAATTATTAAATAAGTATATTATTATTTAATGATGGCTTTTTCTAGCTATGCCCCTGAGTTTTTGCGTTTTTTAAGCTGTCTCCACGATTTTAAAACCTTCCAATGTGCACCGAGTTTTCCTTCTATTACTAGCCGTAACCAACTATTAGTTTCCCTTAACCCTCGTTTAGTCGTGGTTAATTAAGTTAATAAAAAATGATTTAAAATATAAAAAACCCCATTGACTCTTTAAATTCTTATACGTGATCAAACCAAACCTCACTCTGTTTTCTAAGTCGCATTAACTTCCTACTTCACTCTTCATCCTCTCATTGATTTATTGGTTTGACGTTTTTGCTTAAAAGCACTCTCATGTGAATGGTTTTGCCATTGGAATGAGAAGTGCTTTGTTTACAATGTATTGTGTTTATATATCTGTCAAGTGATTTGTTTTCTTTTGAATGTTGCTATTTTACAGTTGCAGATTAATAAGGAATAGCAATATCATTTTGTAAACAGATTGAAACAAAATCAACTTGCAAAATTTGAATCATTCCATTAATATAGTAACAAATACAACCTAGACATATACCTGAACTCAGTATGTATTTGAACATAATAACAACCTTAAACCTAATAACAATCCTTCAATGCAATTGAAGCATATCAAATCCCTAATTTAGATTCAACTAATTCAGGAACACTGCATTACAAATAAACAACAAGCTGCAACTTTTACTAATCCCTATTGACGATTTAATTTCAGCAAGCTTCTCCCTCAGTAGAATATCTCCAGTGTCACATGCTCACATTAGCAACTGATGAGATTTCTGGACACTATCAACATCTTCATTTTTTGGAGTCGCAAGACGAACAAGTGGACATGGCAATAAGAAGAAGAAAACAACCAAAAAGAGAAGAAGAAGAAGAGTTGAATGTGATTTGATTTCCAACGGAAAAGATGGAAGGGGTATTCAATTGAATTATATTGAATTTCTTTTTTTTTAAAGCTTAAATGTATTCAATTAGGCAAAAGTTTAACCAGGATTAAGGGAAAGCTAATAGTTGGTTATGGCTAGTAATAGGATGAAAACTCAATGCACAGTTGGGAAGTTTTAATCGCGCAGACTGCTTAGAAAACGCAAAAATCGGGGATATAGCTTAGAAAACCCTTTAATGATTTTAAGTAATTATTTTAACTAAAATCTACTTTATTTCTTAAAGGGGTTTAGTAAGTTTCGAGACGAAACTTCTTTTAAGGGAGTAGATGTAATCCCTCTTTTTCATGCAAATTATTAAATAAAGTCATAATTTTTAATGATTTCCAAGTATTATACTAAATATTAGTGAGATATTTATTGTTTTATTATAATATATCACATCATCATCATCATTAATTACATATCTATATATTCAATCCCAAATTAAATTGGGAATCTTAGTTGACTTGAGAGCCAAAGATTAAGAGAATTATTTAGCCTTTTCCTATTTTAATCTATCTTCTTAGCCCAATCAATTTCTTTATCTATTTTTAGCCCAAATAATTATTTGGCTGAAAATAATAAATACATATACCCCTAAAATATTTTCTACCCTTTCTACTCATCAAATAACATTTACGTATTCATAAAAAGTAGAAAGCCCTATTACTCCCCTTTCATGCCATCCTCCTTCATCTCCTCCACGGTCGCGGCAACAGAGACACCACAGCAGCAGCCGACAACCACCTTTCCTCTTCCTCTCCTCTTCCAGTCTTGTTGGTAAAACCCTAAACCCTAATTTTACAAATTCTATATAATATATATGATGTGATGATATGATGTTTTAAAATTTTTAATCATGCTTTTAATTAAGTCTATTTGCTGTAATAACTTGTGTATTAATGAAATAATTTTTCAAATTTAATTCATTAAGATTTATGAGTATTTTGTTAATTAAGAATTCGCCAGTTTTAGTATATAATTTTTAATTATATTCTACTAGTCACTAATTTACGAAACTTTTACCGAGTTGATTTAAGGCTTGTTTACGCATCTCTGTAAAATGTTCAGAATTTTTCAAAAAGATTTACTATTTTAATAAATTCATTTTTCGAACTGACTATTTCTCGGTTTACAAATTCGATTTTTGATTTTTCTTATTTTTATGTTTGAAAATGTTCAAAATAATTTGAAATTGTTTGAAAATCAAACTCATTTTTAGAGGTGCTGAGTACTTGAAAAATGCTTGGTGTAAGGGGAACTTGCTTTTTAGGGCTTATTAGGGTCTTAGCTCTCTCGATTTGGCTTGCGTGTTGCAAGGGTGGTTATCATGGTCGTCTGGGTTAGGGACAAATGTAGGTTCTATAGGTAGTAATGCCTTTTGTATAAGAATGCATGCTTGAGCTAGGAGTTTGTTGTTCCCTCAGGAAGAGAGCGAGTTACATAAAGTCTCTATAATGATGTGAGGCCCCAACCTTGTTGAAATGATTATTGATAGGCTATGCTTGTTTCTTGTGTCTTAGATTATAATCACTAAGTCAAGTTACTCATAAGGAATGACGAATAGTCCGAAAAGACCAAATTTTCAAGTTTGTGAGATATCTAAATCATGGTTGTTTTCGTTTTTTAGTCGAGGCGTCCAAGTGGCTTTTTAGAGTTTTTTTTAAATTCACTCCTCTAGCAACCAATTTAGATTTTAGTGTGACATAGTTCATTGTGAAACTCTTTAAGGGCTCATAATCTTATATTGAGCACTTTGATGCTCAGATTCTAAATTTTCCTAATTTTTGATTTTCGATTGTTCAGAGAGTCCATCCATTGTTTTGGCTCCTAGGAGGTGTACAAAGCTCAGATTTAGGCTTGCAATACACCGTTTTGAAGACCTTCTCGAGGTGTTCGTGGCTATATAAATTTTGATTGTGTTTGAGGATAAGCTAGAACAAGACTTGGGCTTTTCAATGGATGTTTGAAGGGGTTTTTTAGATTGAGACCTTAAAGATTGAGCCTAGGAGACTATGAGAGTGTTTGAGAGCCTAGGATAGGTTGTAGGGATTTGAGATGTGTAAGGTGAGCTTTTGAGGTAAGCTTCATGTGCTTTCCTCAAACTCACCATGTTTTGACACTTGTTTTGCCATCACTATTCATCATTGGGTCCGTTAGGGAGATACGTACCCACCAATCCGAACACACACAAAGAACAAAGTTATATTTCACTACTATTCTATAGTATTCCGGCCTAATGAAACCATCAAAACACTATTCAAAACCTAATTCAAAAAGTATTTTACCCCCTTTTTACATAGATCTTGTAGATCTTAATTAGAAAATTTCAACAAGAAATCATTGCGTTCATTTTGTTTGGAGTGGATTGTTCCTACTTCCATAAGGAAGTTAAAGAGAACTTGGATTCATAATTACTTAACATGTTATACATTATTCTTTTTTTTTGACAAAGGCTAAAGCCAAAAAGTTAAACCTTTCGTCCGCTTCCCTTAGTAGGGATTACACTAATTGTAAAACAATGTAACCTAGCAATAAGATCCATGATGTTGTTGCACACTTCAAAAAATCTTCTGTCTTCCATTGCCGAATCGCTGAAAAGATTTAGGAGAAGGTTTGTGTTGGTAACTACATCAATGTGGAGGAGACTTTTTCGAATGACCTCCTTCAGCATAGATAAGAAGCCCAAACCTACTTCTTTAAGTTTTTCTGTCGTGTCGTAACATTCATTTTCTTCCATGTAATCTTTGTCCAGATGATTGATGTCCCAAGAAATACATTATTCATGATACATCCTACAAATTGGTTAAAATGGACAAATGATTTACAGTTTTTGGAATGGTACTTTTTTCTCAAATGCATTATGCATGTTACAAAAGTAATCCGAGTAAGTAACCATCCAACACAAGGATGGGCACCTTGTGGTCACTTCCATGGTGTTTTCGTCTTTTCGCAACATTAAAATATTAATATTAATTTCTGGAAAAAAGGAGATTGAAAAAGTAAATAAAGAGGGGTAAAATGGCTGGGTTAATATCTAACATCTGCATTGTTTTTGGCGGCAAATATATTTCCCAATGGAGAGCAAGAACCTTCGCTTCCACTGCTCACTCTGACCTTCTCTGTCGCGGGCTTTCTTCCCTCCAATTGTTGAGTGTTGACGCCATTCTTCTCCGACATCCAACCTTAGAATGGAGATCGTTCCATTTGAGGTAAGTTGGAATTTTTTGCAGTTTATGTATGGAGTTCGATTGTGTATACTTGCAAGTGAAATTTAGGGTTTGTTAAAGCATTTGAGTGTTGTTGTTTGTTGATTAAGATTGACAAGATGCTTGAATGTGCTATTAACTAATTGAACAACATTGATTTGTTTGCTAAATTTCAGTATCAATTATTTTGAGGGAGCCAAGTTGGTGGATTTCGAATGTATGTGAAATGCAATTGATAATATGTAGCGGATGTGTGTAATGGTCTCTGGTAAACTGTACAAATAGTGAGGAATTACAGTTATGAGGAATTTGAATATGACGTATAGTTAGCTGGTTGAATTTATATGCAATTGGGAGATGTTGATTGTTGACTCAGATAATAGTTATGGATGAATCTGCTAATGTAGAAGCAAACCAAAAATATTTGTTAGCATACTCTGGATCTGGGATTTTGAGAAAGTTTATGTGATGGATGTATATGTAATTGGATATCATATTGATATTATGAAGCCGTCATGATTAGAATTTTGTATGTTTACAACCCAACAGCTGATAATTAGAGTTTAGAGTAATAAGAATATGAATGTGCAGTTATGTTATCTCGATAGATTGGGATATTATGCTTGAGATTGTTATTTGTGAAACATATTTTTCTCCTGTGTATTTGTTGTTGGGGAATTTTCATTTGTTTGGGGGATGGTCGTGCTGATTAGGTAGTTATTCTTCAACAGTATTGAATGTGTAGCCATGAATTGTTGGTAATGCAGGGTGATCAATGTGAGCCGTGTGACAGTAGAGATAGTTCCAAAAAGAATCCGGCAACTGATAATGATGTTGTTGAAGTAGTTGATATTGTTGACGATGAAGAAGTAGGAGTTTCTTTGGGTATGTAATGCTGAGCAAGCGAATGAGAAAGAAAGTGAAGGTGTTGTGCCTTCAATACATGGTGCTCCTGATCAGTCAACTGTGGGAGAGTTGACTACACAGAATGAAGGGAATGAACATTGTGTGCAAGGTAACGATGGCGGACTTCGCTCACCCAACCACTCACAAACTCCGCACAACCACTCTTTGCTTCATTCACAAACAAGCCAACCACTTTGAGTATAACCAGCTCCTCATGAGCATCCATCTCCTTCGCCGGTAACAACCATCAAGTAGCGACCCTCCTTGCGTAATAACCGCCACAAGCATCCATCGACCTCCTTCGCACAATTCCTTCAATATTGGGCAATTTTCAACACTTACGTCTCGGTTAAACGCGGGTGCCATGGCACGTGCGTCTGGGTTAGACGTACGTGCCATGGGACCCGTCCAACTCAAACGTAGGTGCCATGGTACCCTGGTTAACCGAACGCAAGTGCCATGGGATTGCAACATAACAAGACGCAGTGTGATGGTGGGATGGATTCGAGTAGTGGGGCTTCGTTAGGCGTGGTTTGCGGTGGGGATGGATGAGGTCGGTCAGGCATGGCTTTGGTGGTGGGGTTGGGTTGTGCTTGGTGGTGTGTACTAGGGGTATTTTTGGAAATTGAAGATATAATTGGCGGCGATATAAATATCGTCCGACGAAAACAAGCCCTTGGAAGAGGGAGGTTGGAACGGCAGTGACGGTGTCCACTAATTTACATACCGTAAATATACGGATAACACAATCCTTGTCAAAAATAAATAACAACCACACATAAATATTGTAATTAGAATTAGAATCACGCTTAACGAAAATATTAAACCTTAAAATTGTGTATGAATGTTAAATATATTCATTTACAATACAATTGTATAATTTTTTTTAGACAATAGGCTAATTTCAAATTGAAATTCACAAATACCTTTCACACCCAACACCTTTCGATCACATCAATCAACAACAACTGACAGTAACTTAGTGATTAAACGTTAGCGTAGTCTGAAACAATTTACATAAACAATCTTTAATTTTGGATTATTCATCATCAATATTTTGCGCACACATCGTGTGGCATAAAGATGTAGTATATTATAATGTAGAGGAATTTACACGTAGCCTCTTTTTACTTTCACAACCACAACCACGATGACCCTCCAACCACCATCGCCACTAGTACCAACTCACCCTCCAAACACCCTTTCCATGGTTGGAGCATCATAACTCTTTAAGCTATACATTCCTCCTTTTTTATTAAAATTACTCCGTAATTTTTGAGGCGTAAGCCTATATGTGGTAGTGGTGGTGGGGGACGTGGAGCGCCCGTAGAAGTATTAAAGAGAAAAATCTATGTATATTATATAGCAAAACCAAAAATTTGGTCAATATTTTTGTGTGGAACTTTTTGCTCCCAACCAAATTTTAATTACTTAACAAAAAAGATAAAATATAACTATTTACTACCTTGGAAAATATGTTTAGATTAAGAAAATATGTTAGTTAAGATATTAATATTCAATAATCACTAATATATATAATAGTATATTGTACTTAACAAAATAAAATAACGATACATATAAATATCATTATTATCTGGATAGTTTAATATATTACTCCGTAATATACAATAACCACCTAATTAATATCTCAAAAAACTTAGCAATAACAAGCAAAAAAAAATTGTTATCTAGAAGAATTTGAAACAACATAAATTGTTATGGACGATTAAAAAATCTAAAGCAACTAAAAACGTCAATTCTAAAACCAAACAACAATAACATAAAAATCTTATCTAAATATAATAATAAGAAATATTATCTAAATCAAAACATAAACAATAGTAAAAATATTATCTATAAATAATAACCATATAACGATATGTATATTCGTATATAAATTACAATTGTTTCCATTCTTCAAAATTATAAATTACAATTGGTTCCCATTATCAATTGAATTAATTATTTAGTTTTAATTCCTTTCATTCATTACTTTATGGTTATGGATTTGTGCATATTTTATTACATTTTAATTGTCTACGTTCATACCTGTGCGCCATACGCGGTCAGTGGCGGATCCGGGAGATTTTCGCCTGGTGGGTCACCAACTAGCTACTAATTTAGAGTAAGTAAAAAATAATACACTTTCTAAATTTACCAATCAGAATTTATCAAATTTATATTAAACCATCAATTTAGAGTAAGTATGAAAAATTTATCATTTATATTTAAACATCAATTCATCATCAATTATACTCACTTATAATAAACAATTTATCAATCAAAAATTCATCAATTACAATTTAGAAATAACAAGTTTACAATATATATCACTAATCATTTATCAATATATTATTATCAATAAATTCATAATAAATCTCATCAAAGCCAAAGCCCGCCCTGCATTCTGTTTACCCTTCCACTCCCATCTTCTCACATGCGCGACAAACATGTCGGCTTTTGGATTCAAAGCTTACAACCAACTCATCTTCTCCTTCAACCTCTTGCATCTGATCTTCATGAACTCAGCTCTAATGGTTTGCTTACCCTTCCTCCTCATCCCTTGTTTTTCTAGCTCAACAATTGAATACCCTTTTACCACTCCTTTTGTACTTCCCAGCAGTTATTTTTGCTACCCTTCTTCTTTGTCGGCGGTTTCTTTTTCTACCCTTCTTCTTTGTACGGGTGTTGATAGGAGTTGGGGTCTTCTGGACGCGAAGATCTGGCAGCTCCAATGGTTGCAATTAGGTTATTTCTATTTAATCTTGGCGTTCTGAATATCTATTCTTTTAGGGTATGATATTTTCTTAAGGTTTAATTCAAACTTGAAATTGGCTGCTTTCGAATAAATCATGTGTTTTTGTGGATGGGTCACAGGGCAATTTGTTAGTCTTTCATTTGACGATTTGTCGTTTAATTATATGAATTTTTGTTATGAGTGTTGTGAATTCACCAAGTAGAAAGGGTGTTTTTTTATAATTCTCAGCAATTGACACTGTTTATGGTTTTCCTGAATGAAGTGAATTGGACTTTTGCTTTGTGTAGCTCTCAGAAGTTCAAGAGTGCTCAAAGTTGTGGTGCTAAGCGTGACGATGTCGTAGTTAGTAGATAATGCTGGCGGTAAGGCAGTGAAGCAGATGATGTTTATTCCTCAGGATGCGAGAGACTAATACCACAAGTGTTGTCCTAAAAATTGGTTTCGACTTTCAGGGGAGGATTATTAAGGTATGGGTTCTTTTATTGTTGTGCACAAAGATTTACTTGTGTCTTAGTTTCGCACATCTTCAACGTTTAACAGAGTTATCACGTCCTTATCATCAAAACTCTAAAAAAATATTGAATTGTTACTTCATGCTTATAACACTATGATAAATTTATATCACTAGAAACAATTATTAGTTTCTCCATTGCAATTTGATGAGATTGATGATTGGACTTCTAGAGAGCATCGAATGTTATGGCATTTATACCTGATGTGATCTATTCTGTAATATAGTGTTCTAACTCTGATGAGGAAATGTTAGAAGAGAAGACAAAGGTGAGCTTTCCATGAAGCCGCCTTACTTTTTTTGAGGGAATAATTGCTGCAGTGTCACCAATTTTTGACCAAGATGACCCAAGCCAAGACATAATGACTAAGATTTGAGCCA
>SNQN01007578.1:0-17556 GCA_008642245.1 Bassia scoparia | reverse complement strand
ACCAGCACGACATCACCGGCACCTTGCATTAAACCATTCATCGAAGACATAGCAATCAAATGTTTATCATGGCGTCATCTAATCACGTCAGCAGCTAACACAACATAACACCACTGCACAGAGTACAGTTTAATAACTTTAGGGAAACTGCATTTTACTATTGGCGTGAACTAAGCCACACTTAGTAATTTCATACAATTCATTCCAATTAAACACAAGCATCAACATAGTTCCTTTCTTGATCAAATTCTCTCCTAATTAATTTGAATTTGTGATGAGTATTTTGAATCCATACAGCAAAACAGATCAGTTAATCGCGAACGACCAACAAAACAAGGAGGGGGATGACGCGCCGGGGGGGGGATGAGCGGCGAGGTGAGGGAGTGGCGGTGGCTGGGTAGGGTGAGGATGGGTTTCAAGGAGGGGGGAGGAGTGGTGATGGCTGAGTACGGAGGGGTGGTTTGAGGGAAGGTGAGGGATGCGTTTACTTGAATTGCGAGAAAGGAAAAAAAGAGAGATGACCTGGATTACCCGGTTTAGGTCCAATTTTGCAATTATAAATATAGGGAATAAGGTGGATGATTGTGATTACATTCAGGTCGGATTATTGAGTGCAAATACACAAAGTTGAATATTTTGTTTCATTTTCTATTATTATTAATATAATGATCACTTTGATATCGAGTCATAGACAGCATCCTTGAGCTTCTTAATTTAATGTTACTATTTAGGAGTAGTTTGTTAAATGATACAAAATTAAATCAGATCTAATGAGATGGCAGGAAATGGATGAATAAACATCAGCATTTGTTTTCGATTTGTGGCAACTAAAAAAATGGATGAATGCAGGAAACATGATAGATAGATGTTGGTTCAGAGATGAGCCTAAGAGAATTCATGGTCAAATTTGTACTTTAACAGCCCCACAATAGAATTGAATGACACAAATTTGACGAGTCATATCATAAAAACTGAGGAGTAAGTAACCATCCAACAACAAGGATGAGCACCTTGTGGTCACTCCAGGGTGTTTTCGTCTTTTCTCACCATTAAAATATTAATATTAATTTCTGAAAAAAAATGGAGAATTGAAAAAGTAAATAAAGAAGGGTAAAATGGCTGGTTATATCTAAATTTGCATGGTTTTAGGCAAATATATTTCCCAATGGAGAGCAAGAACTTCTCCTTTGCTCACTCTGACCTTCTCCGTCGCGGGCTTTCTTCCTAACTGTTGAGTGTTGACGCATTCTTCTCTGACATCCACACCTTGAATGGAGATCCGTTTGAGCTAAATTGGAATTTTTTGCAGTTTAGTAATGGAGTTCGATTGTGTATACTGTGCAAGTGAAATTTAGGGTTGTTAAGCATTTGATGTTGTTGTTGTGTGAAATAAGATGACAAGATGCTTGAATGTGCTATTAACCTAATTGAAACAAATTGATTTGTTAGCTAAATTTCAGTATCAAGATATATTGAGGGAGCCAAGTTGGTGGATTTCGAATGTATGGTGGAAATAACATTGATAATATGTAGCGGATGTGTGTATGGTCTCTGTAACTTGTACAAATAGTGAGGAATTACGTTTTGAGGAATTTGAATATGACATATAGTTAGCTGGTTGAATTTATAATGCAAGTTGGGAGATGTGATGTTGACTCAGATAATAGTTATGATAAATAATGCTAATGTAGAAGCAACCAAAATATTGTGTTAGCATACTCGGATCTGGATTTTGAGGAAGTTTATGTGATGGATATATGTAATGGATATCAAATTGTTTTTATGAGCTGTCATAAGGATCCGACAGGCAGGGCACGAGCAATCGAAACGTGTTGTGGTACGAGTAAGGTAGGCCGGCCAAGAAAGGGATTGAGAGGAAGAACATCACTGAGCCATCATGTCGGGGTCACGAATGGAAGGCACCATCGGGCCACATGTATGTTCTTGCAGTACAAGGAACGAATGGAGTCTACATGCGGACAACATGTATGTGGTACAGAAGGACCTTGCTCTACTTATGTTCAAGGCCCGAGCAACGAGTATAAGCAGATATATGGTTCTGTCCGGAATGTTAGTAGTTTCCCTTTTAACCTGATCAATATTCCAAAAACTTCCAAGTCCCGTGCACCCTCAACTTATAGGCAGCAGACTCTTAACAAATACCTTAGTCCCGGATTTCAAATGCAGTCTAGTCTTGGTGCCAACACAATTTTGGCTTCTCCTTCTATTATGCAACCTCCAAGGGAAGTTGGCTATCATCCGATGAGTAATGGTGTTGATGTATTCCCGAATCTGCCGTCTTTTCCCTAACGGGAGGAGTGAGATCCATTATTCGCAGACAGTGTAGGTACAATCACCCGCAGTCGAAAATGTGCAAATGTAACTGATATTGGTGGTTCACACACCAAGAAATCAGGAGTAGTTGACTTGTCTCTTAGGATTGGATGAGTTCTTGTAACTTTTGATAAGCCTGATTTTTGTTTAACAGCGTTTCAGTTGGTTAGCAGCTGCAGTAACCATTGACATTAGTTGATAAATCTGGTATTTGTATTCCACTGAACAATGTAAATAACATTTGATCCAAGTTGAAATATAGCCCGTAATATAGTGAATATGAATTTTTTGCATTTTCTAACTTTTAACCTTGATTGAGTGAAATCTGGTGCACATATCTGTAGCATTGGTTAATATCAGTCTGGGTGATTCGTTTGAAAGGTGTTTGGTTTGTTTTGTACCTAATTCACACAAGAATAAGAGTATTAAGTGTACCAAATATAAAAAATTGGAGCCAGATTGATGTTCGCGGGCCATAATGACTAATGAGTTAAAAGAAGAGTGTGTGAGTCACGTGACCTAGGACAAGTTAAATGAGAAAAAAATATTTGATACGTGGCAACTCACTGAACCACAGATTAGTGATAATCTTGAAAGGACCTTATCACTTCTCCCCCTACCAAACCCAAACCCAAACCCCAAACCCCAAACCCCTAATTCAAACAAGCTCACCCCTTCCTTCTTCCTCCCTTTCACCTCGTTGCTTGTTGCTGGGCAATGGGTTCCCTAAGAAACTCTCTGATCCAGGAATACGCAAGAAATTATGTAGCATCTTTTCAAGTGGAGAATCCGAAGTGGAAGGCACCCTTCCAAACACCACCTCTTCAACCTCCCTTCCCGGTGATACACCAGACACCAGAACGAACATCGGAAAATTTCACCGAAAAATGTCACCTTCTTGGATTTTCCAATTCACGTTGGGAACGACCCCAACTCATACTCCTACCAGATCAAGTGTAACGACCAACTCACGAGAGTTCCTCCGAGTCATATTCAGAATTTCATCATTTATCCACACCTCGCAGAAGGGCCTTACCAGGATATGGTGATGATTCCAACTGAAGGGGGAGAGTAAAGACTTGTTCACCTTCCAATCTTAGACGAGTTGAAAGAATCAGATCCTACGGATGCCGGTGAATTATTGGAGTGGCTATCTTAGAGCCCGGCCTCGGAAAAATTAGTGGTACCCGAGAAGTAATGCTGGAAGCTGGACCCTGCACCGCTAATCCCCCAAGTTCAGATACCTTATACCATACTGAAAAGGGGGATAGGCCTGGAAGTGGGATGCCTGTCTAATGCCCTCTTTATAGCCCAAACTCTGAGAGATTATATACAGATAGAGGTGATGGCAAGCAAGATAATGAACCACAGCCTCAACAGAAATTGCTAGAAGATCAGTTTAAACCCGCAGGAGGAGAGACTATACAGTCCAGAGACGGGATGTTGAGTTCTCTAGTGTTTTGAGTGATGACAAACATTTGCAAGAACAAGTACATTGATTGATCGGATATACAGCTGTTGAACCGCTGGGCACGTTCTTGGGTCGCTTGAGAGTGCATGTTATGTAAAGTTATATGTTTAAATTGTTTATGTGTTTTAGCATACGTTTTCCACTCTCTGACAAGAGGTACCTTCGAGTTATTCATACCTTCAAGTTAGGTCGAAGGGAGCTTTGAGTGTTTGAGATTATGGATTAGTTCTGTTAAGACATAGGCTTTTATTAGTTAACTGATAGTGTGGTTGATTGGTTGTATTATTGTGGGGACAATTATGTGACTTTTTTGTAGAGATGAAGCTTACAGTTGGTTGTTGCTTCAACTACAGCTGAAGACCAGTTTACTGTTCTCACACTTTGATCACCTTGTCGGCAATGGAAACGGTGTTGAGATTTCCTAAGTTTTTTGGAATCAAGGTGATTAGCAGATATTACTAGATATGTGTATTGATTTTGTCGACGTTTAGTTAATAGATTTTTATCTTGTATATAATATTTGTAAATTTCTAAATATTGTGTGATCTTTTGGAAAACATATCTCATATGTAGGGTTGACTTAGTGATCGAATTGATGTCTTGCTTAAATTTCTAAGTTTGACTTTCAGATTGATTTCTCTCCGGCTTAAAGGTTTTATTTCGAGAAAAGTCCTTGTTTACACAGCAGCATAATCTCGGTGCTTATTGGCTTTATTACTCTTGTACGTCTTGTTGTGAGAGTTTTTGAGATAAGATTCTATTGGTCATCAACAGGGGTTGGTGATGGGTGGCTATTGAGGTTTCAATTGCGAGTGCTTGTGTTCAGTGCGAAATGCCACTGAGGTTGGTGTGGGTTCATTGTTTGTGAGAGATTAATTGAGGAGTGAGTTTATATTATTCTTCGGAGTAGATTATAAAGTAATCGGTTAGTGAGGATGGCCCAAGTTGGGTGAACTTTATCTTGTGTCTTTATTATTTTCGATTATGTTCTTCTGTCTAACTTAATGATTCGACTGCGAAAGACCAGTACACTTCGCTCCCTGACTGTGTGCAATTCGAATTTTTTGAGTACCATCCCCCCTCTTGCTAGTACTTTTGGGACCTTACGGGAGCTTTTGTCATAAAGGATGGAAAGAGGAGATTTGGGATTCTCTATCCAAAAATCTTATGCGATGTGTGTTGTTGCGTGGAATGCAGTGGGATTATTGTGAGGATATTTCAGGTTACTGTGGCATCTCTAAAACACTCCCAACTTTTGTTTGCTTTCGAACAAAACGAAAAATATTGAGGAATTTTCGGGTCTACTTTTGAACATCATCGTTTGAAACATGGTTCTTCAGGTGGGTTTTTTGTTTTATGGGGACTGAACTGGATGATTTGATTATATTGCGGCGAATTCATGCATACATTGGGTTTCAAAGGTTGTAGTCATATCCTTTTCTTCTTTTTTATTTGGGCTTTCATGTCGATTGTTTGCTCTAATTTGGGGTTCCTGATTTTTGCCTAATTCGGGGTTTCTGATTAGTTTGCTGTAATGTACATTTATCTAACAAATAATGTGTGTTTAATATGTTGTGATAACTTCGGTATCATAGAGTTTTGGATTCAAGGTTTTGTCCTTCGGGTTTAGGTAGTTGTAATTTATTGATATTCTGATATGTTTCTTAATTTATTTTCGGGTGATTTAGACGATATTACCACTGATATAGAGATACAAGTTCGTATGTAAAAGCGTTCTATTGGATGTACAACAATAATATTTATCTTGAAAAACTATAAGATAAAATTAATATCCAATTGTAAATTTGGATGTAAGAAAATTGAGATTCATCTATTTATACTTCATAAGACACGTGCCGTATACAATCATCCATTAGTTAAGAATGGAAAACACCTACAGGGATGACGAACAATGATGTACATCTGTGGAATACTTCTTGTATGTTTTGGGAATCATACTTCTACTTGATTCCTGCTCCTTGCAGTTATCCCCATGTCGTCGTTCTCAAAAATATCTTACTCCATCGATCAAGTGCTGACTTGTGCCTAGTGGGATAATGGAATTGCATACTTGCACCCGTCGCATTTTGCAAGTGTTTTCGCGTTGCGGCATGTCCATTCAGGCTGGGATACAGGGTATAGATTCATGCTGGTGCCAGCTATGCGATGCTTTTGCACGCTTCCCTTTAAAAGATTGATAGTGTTTGTACTAGGAATTGATCAACTGTAGATGAATTTACTCATTACACATTTGATATGACAGAACTTTAATGGTCTATTCATAAGTAACTTCTTAATTGCGAGTAGTTTTTACCAGGTTGGGTAGGCCTGAATTTTGTTCTTCTTGGACTTGATTCCCGATTTTCCTATTTGATCTCTTTGATTGTTCGTGGGAGTGAGAGGTTAATAAGTGAAAGTATAGATTTTTTTTGTGATTGGAACAGTTGTTTGATTCTATACTATTATAGTAATTACTATTGTTAGGTTCAATGAACATTTTTGTGAGAACTCTGACTTTAAACTAAGCCTCAATCAATCAAAATCTGACCTCTTATTAATTGTTTATTTTTTTTTCCCCTCATTTCCCATATTTGCTCTCTCTCTCCTACCATTTCTCTCTCACTCTCTCTCTCGTGGCAGGGCTGCAGTCACCGCTCCACACCATCGCACACTCGACGCTACTTGCCGCGCAGCCTAACCACCGCTAGCCGTTAGCTCACAATCACCACCATTACCGGACATGCCACAAATCGCCGGCCTCCATCCACGCGATTCAAGGCCCAAGAGGTCCTTCGTCAAAGTACCCACCGACTACTCGGCCTTCGATTCAGCAACTTCAGCCGCACCATTTGGTTGTTCGATTTGAGTTAGGGTTTTGATTTAGGGGTTTTGTTGCGGTGTCGGTGTGTTTTTTGGGGCGGTTTGTGGTTGTTCGTTGGTGAGTTGGGTTTTGGGTGGTGGTGGTTCGTGGGAGGGCTGAGGTGTGGTCAGGTTGAAGTCGTGTGTTGGATCTGGGATTGCGGGTGAGGTTGAGTTGAGGTAGGTAGTGCGGTTGGGTGCGGTTGGGGTTTGTTGTGGTTCGTGTTGGTGTAGGTAGGGCGGTGCGGGTGGGCTTGGGGCTGGGAGCGTGTGATGTGGATCATGGTGGTGTTGTGGTTTGGTGTGGTTTGGTTCAATGGGGGTGTGAAGAGGGGTGGTGTGTGGTCGGGCTAGGCTAGGGCTCAAGGAGGAGAGAGAGAAAGAGGTTGCTGAACAGACTATGTGATGAAATATTAAATTGATAGCATGAAAGTAAATGTTAGAAATGAGATGATTGTTGACATAATTAGTTGGTGTGGACATGAGTGATACAAGTGTGACTTAAGGTTCCTGTTCTCACCTAAGTGAGTTCTTAGGGATCCTCCTATTATTTATATTTATTATATCTTATTATATATTATTATTTATTATATTAGAAGTGATGTATGTGTAGTGAAGGGACAGAAATGACCTGAATGAGTGTTGTTCGTGTGCTGAGTAATGTTGTTTACATATCGTTCATAATAAGTACTAATTACATTTTTATTAATTCATGTTTTGATATCCATAATGATGATTGATGTGTTGGTTCAAATGTTTCTAATAACTTGCTTCGTGACTGTTCACATGTTGCCTGACCTAGTATTGAAATTGCACGATCTCAGATTTGATAATTGTATTTTGGGTTGTTGTTGTCTTGATTTCGTGTGTAGCAAATGTTTAGGTGACTGACTCACTTTTTTGTATCAATTTGTCTCAGTTATTAGACCCAGTTGAGACTATTTCTATTTCTCCTTCTATCCTACTCTTGTCCTCTGTTTTGACATTGTCTACTTTTTTTCTCTATTCTTACCTATTTTGCTCCTATTCTCTTAACTCGCCATTCATGACCATTTTATGCTTGTCCAGGAAGCATTTGGTCAGGGCAGAATTATTCAGCCCACAAAGATGATTAAATGTTAACTTAGTTTTATTGTTTTGGTTAGCAATGCTTTATGCTGTACTTTTGGTA
Source organism: Bassia scoparia (assembly GCA_008642245.1). Classification (NCBI taxonomy): domain Eukaryota; kingdom Viridiplantae; phylum Streptophyta; class Magnoliopsida; order Caryophyllales; family Amaranthaceae; genus Bassia; species Bassia scoparia. Next base: position 9,721 of record SNQN01007578.1, on the reverse strand, counting down.
TGGAGGAGGTGTTAGAAGGTCAGTTGCTAGCAATTCCGACACTGGGTTATTGCGGTTATTGGCTGTAAGTCAGTTGCTTTGTTACCTTAGCAATGATGAACAATTTGTGAACCTGTATTTGGTCCCCTTGCATTTTGCTTTAGGGTCCGCCCTAAAGGAGTAATAGCTTAGGCCTATGTACCTGGACATGTTGCATATATAATGATGAAATCCCCACTTCCTATTGATATTGACTACATTGCCGTTATTAGTATTATTGAACTCAATTGGTCATTAATTCTTTCACTTGGTCCTTCTTTCATACTTTCCAATCTCTGGGATTGTTAACTTTTGGGATAGATTTGATATTGAACTTAAACAAGAGGACTGACTATATCTGTTTAAACTTGCAGGTGATCTCAACTTCGCAAACTAAGGTCATGTGGAGGGTTGAAGTCGGATGCAGATTGTTATCTTGCTGTTGTTATATACTTAGATTGTTGTCAGAAACTTAACTACTTTGTGTATAGTTGATTGTGGAGGGTGGTAGTCCAGAGAATTTGTAGGACTTATTTATCATTTACCATCCTTTGTACCACGTTAGTGGTACCTTTTGTTTGATTGATAGTTTTCACCAAAAAAATTTGTTTAGGTTGCTGTAGCATTAGTAATTTCTTTTTGACATATTTTTGTTTTAAGTTATTATTTGCAAGGATTTCTTGTGTTAGGTTTGGACTAAACTGACAAATGCTTACTTATATGGTTGAGCAACATTGTGTCTTAGACACTTCTGTTCAGAGTTAACCACTAGATTTATTTACTGGCTCAACAAACAACAGTATGTTTACACTCCAGTGATTCAGCTCGTAGTGAAGTGCATATCTTGCAAAATAAGAGTACTTTTTAATCAAAAACACCGCTACATCAAAGACACATTTCTAATATAGGAGTCATCCACTACACAAAGATGGAATTGCGCTAAGGACTGGCTGCTTGCAGTCTTGATGCGCGAACACCTTGAATGAAGCGGTCGGTCCAGTGAGCTCGAAGGCACAGGGTTTCCCTTCTTAGTTTTAGAACAAGTTGTACAAGGGATCGAAACAACTGGTGGAACTTTTATTGTGCAGTCCCTGTGTGGATTGAGTAGCTTAACTTCACGCGCAGATGTTCTCCATGTGGTGCGTTACAAGAGTACATTGTTGATGCGGAATCTTGTCATCGGAAACTGAATTTAGGCAAAAGCCTTGGAATGCTTGAAACTTAGGGAAAATTAAATCGCGTAGCTGTTCATGAAATGAACAATCACTTGTATGTATTGAACATTCTGTTCACATCGCAGTGTGACATATTGCTTGCTCAATGGGAGCTTGACCACGGTACGAGTGCATATCGATAATGTCGGCACCTTGCGCCTCTGTTTGCCGATGCATAGTCAGTGGCTTACCTTCCAAGTAGGGGTTGGTCCAGGCTATTTTTTATCAGACCAACGGTCATTACGCCTGAAGATGAACCTTGCCAGGGATTGAAATGGATATTCCCAATTGTCTAATGAAATTCTCCGTTTCCAAAATGCGTCCATCTTTGTTGTTGTGCGTTTACACTATCACCGTCACGGCTTCTACTACATTGAGCAGGCGTCCAGCGGGAAGTACCGCCCCCTCTGATTTTGATTGTGCCTTTCTTTTCGAGATGGTGGGTTGACACTAGATGGGAACACCTGTCAAGTCACTGCATGAAGGAAAACAGCGAGTTGAGGTCGAGTTTATTAACAGGTAGAATTCGAAAAATAATGATGCAGTGAACTTACTAGTTAAGGACTTTCATCGACGCCGTGAACGAGATTTGAGGGTGAGGCAAGCCTATTGAGGGCGTGATCAGCTTGACGGATGAGGCTAACTTGTTGCATTGCATTATCAATAAGTTGCGCCAAATACCCCGCAATTTAGTTTTGTACCGTTTTTAAACAGAATAAATTAAGGGTTTTTTCCCCATATACCCTGACTTTAGCTATAACTTATTACCCCGTGTTTTATGAAGCTCATATACCACTTTCACATTTAAGAAATAACCAATACCCTTATATGATGGAAAAGCTTACAGTGAAGTTTTTGATATTTAACCCCCTAATTTAACTATTACTATCATTTCTTTCTCTCTTTAAATATTAACCTCTATGTTTGAGTTCCTCCTCCTCCTCCCTTCTTCCACTAGCCACACCATCCAAATACGCATCACAGAACCCTTACGCAACTTCGCTACGCTCACAGCCAATTATCCATTTATCATCATTTATCTCTTCCTCTCATACTCCTTGAATCTAATAAATCATCATCTTCAACCTCATTCCTTCTCTGTTGTTCCTCCATTGTTGTCTGCTCTACTTACTTTAGCCCTTTCACCTTTCAATGAAGCCCTTATTTAGGACGAGATTTTACCCCATTTGTTTCGCTAGAAATTCACTCCCGTTGTTGCTCCCTGCAGCCTTATTTTTGCGCCCAGAAATTGCCAATTTAGTAGGATTTTACACCAATGCGACTCGGGACCCACTACTAAGACTCAGTTTTGACTCCTTCAACCGACTTTTCGATCAATTTTACCCGGGATGAATTCGAATCATAATCCGAAAAATTCAAGCTAAGAAACAAAATTCGAACTCATTTCACTTCCAAATTCAAACCAGATTGAAGATGAAATGGGTTGGAATGAGTTTGGGTGAGTTGAGGTTGGCTACAGCGTTTTAGTTTTGGGTGTTGGCGAGTATGGCATTGGTGAGGGTAAGCAATTTATGCTCTGTGAGAGCTGGTTTGAATGCATGATTTTATTTTCTATTATTTGATTTTAAGCTGTCACAAATAATATTGCTTTGCTTGCTTTTGAGGTTGATGTATATACCATGTTGGATCTTGGAATGCATCTATCAAGGTTTATAGAAATGGAGATTTGAAGTGTATGGCTTTGGTTATTGACCCGAGAAAGTAAGGGCAGCTGGTATGGGATCTAGAGCCAATGGACTTTTCATTTAATTGGGACATTGCAAGTTTAGTTGTTGGAATTGGGCGGCTAGTTGGGTCTGTCTGTTGTTGGGTTTGACTTTGAGGGCTTAAGTTTGAAGGTGCTTATGTATGGTAACAATGGAGAGAGAGCTCGAGGTGAAATGGATGGGAGAAGGATAGGATTAGTTATTTGGTTGTGTAATGGTTTAATCACCGTTACATTTTCCGATCTTAGTAAGGGTTTTGGCTATTTTTCTAATGTGGGGGTTATATGGGCTGTTTTAAACACGAGAGGTTATGGTTATTAGCTAAACTCAGGCGGGTTTATGGGGAATCCTAATTTATGTTATCGGTGATTGTTGTGTATTACTGGACATTCGTTATTCAGCTATTACATGTGGGTATACCAAGGTGGTAGTTGCTGTCGAGCTTCAACGCTATTTTAATTCACATTGTAGGAAAACTTCAAAATTGTATTTAGTGTGTTATAAGTATGTATCAATTGTTTTATATGTCGAGTGTTAATGGACTCGAAGTGTGTTTATATCACCTGCTGCGTACAAACATATTTTATGTCAACCCCTTCACGTGCTAGTGCAAGTCCAATCACCTTGAATGGGCCAATTGCATGTTATTGCTTAATTGTAACAGTTATTGCTAAGGCTAATAAATTTTTTTGTTGTTTAATTAGTGTGGGTTATTTGCTATCAATATTAGGAGAATATATAAGTATATTTAAAGACAGATTTCAAATACAACAGGGTACCATCGTGTCGATTCAATTGTGTTCTGATACACAAATTACATACATACCTAATCCATTTTCTTTGTACCACTCTTCACCTATAGTAACGTGTAAAAATTGGTGTAGTGATAGAAACTGAAATTAGGGTTCATGTTAATGAATGTATCAAATTTTTAGTACAATAAAATGGAACATCATAAAAAACAAAAAAACTAATTGAAATGTTCCCACAAGATTTTCGCCTGTTGCCTCATGAACTCTTTGCTTTGTATCTACCACTCCAGGAACTAACTTGCTGCTTTTGTTATGAATTAAGTATATTAGCTGTTTAGACCCTTTTATTGGGGGCCCTGTGCTATTGGTTGTTTGCACGGCCCAATACCGCCCTGGTTTCTATGGTTATTGAAGTGTTCTTGTGTATCAATTCTACACCGTGTTGTTCTTTACAGAATCAGAAGTAATACATAGCGTACCATAGCATTTAAATATATTAGTCGTGTTATGGGGTGTTTGACCGGCTTACTTGGTTCGGTGAAGCATTATTAGTATAGTTTTCGAATCATTATAGCTTTTCTGTATTTAAACTAGAAGTTAAGGCTCAAAAAGCTCGGCGCTCGATCGGAGTCGGGGATATTCTGTCATGAGTCGGCTAGCTCGATAGGCAAAGTCGTTTCTTGCTCGGCTTAATAACCTATCATGTTGGTACACTTTAACCTAAAATTATAGCACTAATAAGTAAATAGTCTAAAACATATATAATCTCTTGCTTCAATATTTGGCAAAATTTTTTAAACCTAGTATCGTTATATGTATTGTTTGAATTAAATTGAATGTCAAGAGTAAGTCTAGGAGCTATTCCCAAGTGTTCCTGGTGAGATATTAGTCACTGCCTGGACATTTCACATTGAAAACACAAGATACGAAATCAAGAATGAGCCATTCGAGAACACGAGTGAGCTCACGAGAGTAAACCAAATCAATGCTAACACTAATAAACAAACAAACAAAAACATACAAACATAAGACCAACTAACAAATTGAACAAGACAAAAGGCAACTGTAGGGTGCCCCGCCTTAGGAGGGGCGTGCTCGCTTCAGTGTCATGGAGTTGAGCCATGGATCGTGTGAATGCGTGGGTGTGTCGTCGATTGCGGGTCCCCACGTGCCTTATATAGGTATTCCAGGACGCCAGACAGGAAAATTAGTGCTTATGGCCCACGTCATAATAACCGTTCGTGGGTTCAGTGGAACATGGTAGAATCGATCTGTAACCCAATTGCCCGATGTAGCGGCTCTACTCAGGTCTCATTGTAGTTCCATAAATCATAACAATTGATTCAAAAGAGCCTATTGATTTTGCTTTAGAAAGTGCATTTATTCTAGATGGGTTGCTGGTAGCACCTGAAATGTGTCTCCCAAGGTAATCCGTGATGAAATAGCGTACTCGCGTTTGTTTCGAATAGAAAAGTGCTTTGAATTTCATTAAAAGTTGGATCGCGGGTCGTACTCGGAATATTGAGCAAAGGTCAGGCAAGGCCAATACTTTTTCAGTTTTCAAAGGTTTTCAGGTTTTCAAAGGTTTTCAAGGCGTTCTATGCTTTTTGAGTTCACAGTGGTCCGTACATTTTTCTGAATCGCCAGTATTTTTAATTATTTTCTGATTTTCTTATGTATTTCTTGAATTTTGATGTTTAAATACGCGAATACGCCGAAATAATGTTTAGAAGTACACCGGGAGATTACGTGGCCTTCTAGACTTTAAATCTTTGCTTGGGAGCAGGGTGTCTAGGTGCGTTGATCAAGGGAAAATCACGCATAGATCGGGAAATCAAAAAGTTCGGGGTTTTTGGATTAATACACGACATATTGACGTATATACGCAAGTGTGAGCGTATATCGCCTCAACAGTGGGCGTTTCTCATCAACAGAGCGTATATCGCTATCAAATTTCGAAATTTCCAAAAGCAAGGGAAGTTATACGCTCAGTTGAGCGTCTATCGCTCCTCAATGAGCGTATATCGCTCTCCTGAGCGTATATTTCGCAGGTTTTTTGTGCCGTTTTGCCTCTTGCCTATAATTACTTCTGCCGTTGCTCAGGTCCGAGACACCTTTTTACCGCTTTTCTTACTTTCACACCCGATTCAGATGCTTCGACCTACTTCTTCTCTCTCTCTAAACACTAAAAAACATTTAATTCGTTTTAGTTCAAGATCAATTTCTCTTTCGAATCAACAAGCGTAACAAAGGTTGATTCTGAGTACTCACAATAATCTCTCTCATTTCTTTATATTGACTAAACCTTGTTGGTTTTTAATATAAATCTAAAGCGATGTAGAATCGCTTTTATCGTTCATGTAATATGTAGGGTTTTCTTAACGTTTTCATTGTTTTGTTTCGTTTTTTTTTCATTTCGTTTCTTATTATTAATCCCATTATCAATACTAACAATTCTTCTTTCTGTGTTTTTAGCCATTCGGGCGAACGTCATTGCGCTTGCGTTTTATTCATGATGACTACAATGCTTTCTTTGTTTCATGTAGCGAGTTCAAGGCCAAGGTTCGTTTCTTGATGTTTTCCAAACTAACTTTTGCTTTCTTTGCAGATTTCGTGGGTAGTGAGTTTTGAATATTTGTGAAGTTTTACATTATATTCTATCTTGTGATTATTGTTAACTTTGTATATATTTTGCTAACAAAGACCGGAATTTATGTGATCACTTTAATCAGTTAACTATGGAAACTGTTTAGGCACGTTTTTAACCATGTTAATACAAAGTTCGGTCCCTTTCTAGGTTAGGTAGTGCTATGTGCATAATGTAACCGCTTCGTACAGTAATTCTAGGGTTAGACGCTCTAGTGCTAAATATGTAGTTGTGTGCATCAATAATTCGTGATTACTGGAATTGCAATGAGGACGAAGTAGAGGCGCTATACTGCTGGGCGAATTGGTTTACGATCTGATTCGTCCATGTCCCGACCCACGACTGGTTACTTATAGGACTTGGGCCATTATTTGGCACCACGTTTGGGCGTCGTAGAATCGTTCTGGCCGAACTGGTGTCGGTGGCGGACTCCTCATTCGGACACACTACCCCAACGCCTCACTGTGCGGATCCGTGGCTCAGCCTCGACAAGCACCTCGTGTAGTACCAAGCGCGCGCCGCTATCGCTGAGGGCGCGTCCACGGTCTCATTTTGGCGACTTCATGGGGATATCACCGTTAGGTGGTGAGACAGACTTGAAATAGTTCGTAATTCCATCATCAGTTTATGGATTTTGGGTTTTGCTGTGACCTTTCGAATAAGTCAACAAACTTAGGCACCTTGGTCTTCGATTGGCATGTTCTATGCTCGAGACTCCATAAGGGGGATACACCTTGGCTGCATTGTGGTATTGGAATCGCATGGCTAAGGCAAGTCTACGCCCATTGCGTGTGTGTGCACGTGTGTTACTGCCATGGTGTGCATAAGGGGTTCTTGTGGCCATACTCGCTATTGAGTGGTGAAAACTGGTCCCAGCTGCTACCCTTTAGCGTGGTACATCTGCCTGACTTAACTAACGACATTCGTTGGGTTTTGCGTTATGTGTTTGTATTATGTGTGTATGTCTGGCGTCTAGCATTGTACAGTCTAGAACCTTTACCACACACTTTTCTATGTCCAGGTCTCTTTTGTTCACTCTGCATATCTAGCCTTAGTGCTTAGTTGACCTCTGCTTGTTGCGACCTGTTCACTAGGACTTTAGTCCTTCGACCTTCGTACTTAGTCACACAGACTATACCTAGGTTTGCCCTTGCCATTTCAGAGTCCAGCTTTGATTCTAGTCTTGCCTTGCCTACTAGGGTAGGCACGACTTTCCTTGACGTTGGACTTTGATCACTTAGGTTTGACCTTGCATTTCAGCAACAGCAGGCTCGAACATCTAGGCGTGACCTAACCCGTTGGTGTGCATCTTTCTCACGTCGTTTGGTGCCTTTCAAAAAAAAAAAAAAAAATTCAAAAAAAAAAAAAAAATTCAAAAAAAACATTTTTTCAAAATTCAAAAAATTCAAACGAAGGTCACCTTGCATTCTACTAGGAAGATGGACATGGTTAGGAATGCATTTGCATCTGTTTATGTATTCATAATGACCAGAGTTCCTAGGTTTATTCTTTTTTGAACAGGGGTGATCGTCTCCTACCCTTGCTCGATCCAAAGGTTGAGCCGCTCAGCCCAGTCCCAACTACCTTCCTCTACCTCTTGATCCCTCGCCCATCCAACCTAACCTTCCTTACTTCATTTGTCCCTCAGCCAGTCAACTAACCTTCCTCTAACCTGCATTTGATTCCTAAACATCCAACCAAGCCTTCTCTCCAACCTTCATAGCCCTCCAACACCTCAGCCCAACCAAAATCCAACTTCTCCACCTTCATCCCTAACACCAAGATGCTCCCACAAGAAAAGCTCCAAGCTTCCGAGCAAGTTCAAGTTGAGGCTATAGATCAAGGAATTGAACTCGGCTCTTCCTTAGGAAAAGCTGTTTGAAAAGGCATAAAAAAAGCCGACCGACCCATTTTCTACCAGACCAACTCGGGCTTGACCCAACCTTGCAACCAACGCCAAAGGATTTCTCACGCTGAAGACGTTGCCAAGTTCAAGCAATGATGACCCTGATCGCATATAAAGGGATTTAAGCCACCATGGCAACTTTTTACAGGGATTGATCTGCTTTTTCACGGGTTCTTTCCACTTTCCTTTGGAACCGATATTCAGAAGTGCGTTCTTTCACTTCCTGAGAAGAATAGCTTGGGAGACATCGTCCCACGCATTTGGGCAAGATTTTACAAGGTAACATCAGACCCAATCCTTCCGAGGCTTTAAATCCTTAACCAGGGAAGCGAGAACGAGGGTCACTATTGATAGGTGAGTAGTTGCTGCACCCTTAGTCTCCGCTCCTATGAAGAAGAGATGGTCAAGACCTTCATTTCTACCTCCGGCCGAAGACAAAGATTCATCTCAAAGGTATCGGGGCCCTTTAAAACCCCCCATTTTGGAAGGTCTTACAACATTGGAGTGGACATCGAGTGATTCTCTTCATTCACATGAGTCAAGTAGAGGTCTTAGCTTCAGGATCGGTCGGAGAGGCTCCTTTCCCTAGATCTATGTATCTTTTCTTTTTCATTTCGGTCATGTCATTAGGTTAGATTAAGTTCTGAATTACTCTATGTAATAATTCTGTTTTATAAGTTTCTTTTTTCTCTTTTCTTTAGCCTCTATAGTTTGTGTTTTTCTACTTTTAATGGAATTCAATTATGTATTACTATATCAATAAACGACATTGCAAGAGAGCTTCTTCTAGTCCACAAACAACCTTTTCCTCCTTCCATTCATCAAATCAGAATCCCTTGAACTTGGCATAACACTTCATTCAGCTATCATTCTTTTCATCACACTCGACCTACCCTTCTGGCAACGACGGTGCGTAGGAAAGACTGTGCAAAAGAAAAAAAGAGAGAGGTTAATTGGTGCAAAAGCAAAAGCAAAAGATCAAAGTTTCAATGCACGTCATCACAAATGCAAATCTTTTCATCCATGCAATAGCAAAAGTTCAAGTCCCATCAACAGGCAGGGGTTCTAAAACAAGGGGCCAAACCGCTTTTTGGCGGGGCAACCGTTTTTTGGGGGTGTTCCCTTCAGTGATCATCGGCCTTTCTCAACCCTCAAACACCGCTACATTACACGCAAAGCCTCTCCACGAGGCATTGTCCAACTATACAAGAATACGTACGGTCTGATTCACAGGATCCGTGGGGCTCTTCTCGAGGTCGACCCAATTGAGGTCATCATATGGTTTTTCTCTTAGTCAAGCACAATTTCTAGTGTGAACCCGAATGACTCGAGTTTGAACCTACATCATCTAGCTACCACATCATTCCCATTCATTACCCTTAGTCACAATTTAGCCTTGTCTTTTCTTGACTCTGGCCTATTCTTTCTGCCCCTTAGGTTTCCTCAACTCTCTTTGC
>SNQN01007577.1:0-32825 GCA_008642245.1 Bassia scoparia | reverse complement strand
TTCGCTAAAGTCGTGTGTCCCGTGTCAGGCACTCCTAAAACACGCGTAAATTCGTGTCCAACACACGAAAAGACGTATCCAATTTTTTATTATATTTTTGGACACACGTACACTGATAAGAAACATGTCGGACACGTATCACACACATTTTCGTGAACAATACTTGTTTTCTCCAAGCCTAAACTAAAACCCTAACATCTATTTTATCGTTTTTCCCCTAAAACCCCCAAAATTATCCCAAACAAATGGAACTCCTCTTTTTTCTCGTCATTTACATCGCTCCTAGAACTCGTTTTTTCTCTCCTAATTTACGCTGCTCCCGCCACTCGTCCGCGGCTGCCACTTTACTTCACTTATTTGTTTTGTTTGTTTGATTTTGTTTTACTCAAATTTAAACATTTTTATCACGTACATTTTATTTTATTTCAATTTTTATATGCGAATGATATTGTTCAAGTGTTGGTTTAGCTATATTAAGTACAAGCATGTAAAATTATCTTCAATTTGATAGATTTATTATATTACTATTCCTGTGTCCGCACGTTTGCCATTTATAAGTTAACGTTAGGTTTTTTCGTACCCGTATCCGTTTTGGTGCAATCTAAAGAGTTACAAGATTATGATCAATCCATGTTAATAGACATAGGTTAGTAAGGTTACATGCATATTTTTTTACGGGAAGGTTACATGCATATTTTTTTAACGGGAAGGTTACATGCATATTAATAGACATACGTTACACAAGATGATTCTAAATTACTTGACTAGGGAAACAAAAGGAAAATGGATATTCACACTTAATATTTCATAACAAATCATAAAATCTAATACTTATATATTTCTTCCAATCCTTCAACATCTGGGGAAATGCATGAAAGCCATGAACTGCGGGTGGTCTTGTATTTCATCGATCAAAGAATCGGAAAGAAGCATCCCTCCACGACCTTTTAAGAGGATATTTTTTTTATGCAATAAGCAGGCAAAAGAAAAACACAAACTAACCAGAGTTTAGAGATAACTCCTTTGAGTACAGCTCCAGCACCTCAACAGGAGGGCTATTAAGCACAAGCACATCATTTGTAAAATACATACATCTACATATTTTGGCCAATTTATCCGTAAGTCCGTTGTATTCTCTTAAGATATGCCCAATTCTCACCACCTGCATTTGAAGAAGCAACTCCCTGCAAGGTAGATTAATGTTGGACAGTACGTCCTTGGCATAAGTCTTGGCGTTAACTCGTTCCACGGCTTGACCGCAGTTAGACAATAAAGAAACATTGCTCCATCGTTTCCACGCAATCAATGTTAGGACCTCCCATATAGCCCATAATTCAGCCCCTAGAGCTGATTGTGTATGTTTCTTAGCCATGAATCCCAAAACCCAAGTACAATGTCGATCTCGCACAACCCTAGCTATTTTGGTCATAGTTCCGTTGACGAATGAGGCATCTACATTCATGGTATACACTATTGCATCATTAGGAGACCAAAGTTTTGGGGGCATACCTGGAGCTTTACTTGGGATGTGTAGCATTGCAAAGAATTCATAGGCTGAATTGAGGGCATCTTTGATCATTATGTCTGCTGGTCTTAACACTTGTGTGAACACTAAATGGCTTCGACGAACCTAGATGGCCCATAAAATTGCAGGAAAGAGAAGCTTCCAAGGTAGAGTAGAGGAAGGATAAGGAAGTCTAGGATGTGTCAGGTTTGAATTAAGCCACTCTAGGAGATCCATGGGAGTGGTGGGGTCCATGTTTACTAGACCCCATACCTCTATAGCAGCAGGGCAAGTGTGTAAAACATGGTTAGCATCCTCGCTTGCTAAGTTGCAATGAGGGCAAAGGGGTGAATCAGTTATTGACCTTGAGGCCAAAGTCTCATTATGAGGTAGCCGATTTAGAAGGACTTGCCAAATAAAGAATTTTAACTTTGGCTGAATTTTCAAATCCCAAACCCATTTAAATTCCATTCGTTGAGAAGCTCTAAGGGAAAAGCATTCCATAGCTTTGCTGAAATTGAACTTTCCCATCTTGGTCAGATTCGAGTACCAATAATCGAGTATAGAGGAGAGAAGAAAACCAGGTATATCATGATGGATACTATGAGGCAAATCAAAGGACAAGAGCTCATTGTTGAGGTGACCCCCCGCAAGAACGTGAGCTGCTGTCAGCTCACCCTCTCTCCTATTCAGCGGCCCGTAAATCAAGCTACGTAGTGACCCCCTCTCAGCCCACTTATCATCCCAGAACAACGTTCCCTCGCCATTACCAATTCCCCTACGCACAGAAATTTCAAATGTATGCCACAATTTTCCTAGTGCCTTCCAAATATGCGACCCACTTGAAAAAGATTTAAGCCTTAAGTCTCTATTGTAATTTTCTTTCAAAGATCTAATAGTGAGATTGTCAAATGCCATCCACTTCCACCAAATTTTTAAGAAGAAAGCTTTGTTCAATTTTTTGCAGCATCGGAGACCAAGCCCTCCAAGCTCTTTAGGTGAAGCAATCTAATCCCAACTAACAAAATGCAAACCCCTGGAGTGCCCACCCTTGCCCCAAAGAAATATGGACATAATATTGTTCATTTCCAAGAGGTGGGTCTTGGGAATCAGCATACCCTGCGTATAATAGTTGGGAATAGCATTGAGGGTTGACTTGATTAAGACTAGTCTCCCCGCCTTGGAGAGAGTAGAAGCCTTCCAACTAACTAACCTCCTTTTCATTTTCAGTATAATGAACTCAGTGTCGCGCTTCTTTGGTCGTTGCTCCAATAAAGGGAAGCCTAAATAAGGGCTTAGACTCCTAACCTCCTTTATACCAAGAACCTCATAAACCTGCTTCCTAGTTTCCATTGTGGTATTTAGAGAAAAAAGAATGGAGCTCTTTAGTTTACTAACGGTTTGGCCTGAAATCCCACTGAAATTCTCAAGAATATTCGCAACTGTTAATGCATTCTCTGTGGTAGCCTCGTCGAATAGTAGTATGTCAACTGCGAAGAATATATGGGATGCATTGAATCTTCCTCTACCCAAGTTCACTGGTTTCGAAATTCCTTGCTTACAAGCATGGTGTATGAGTTTTGAGAGTATTTCCATGCAAATAATAAATAAGTAGGGGGAAAGAGGATCCCCCTGCCTAATTCCACGTGATGGCAGAAAATAGTCCGTCTTTGCCCCATTCACTATTATTGATGAGGAAATTGAAGATATGCAACTCATGAGAAGTTTAACTGATCCATCATCCAACCAATAATTTTAGAGGCAACCCCTAATAAACCCCCACTCGAGCTTGTCGTAAGCCTTTTCCAAATCCAATTTCAAGGAAAACGAACCTCGCCTTCCCTTTTTGTTCTTTAAGGAGTGGAGGACCTCCGTTGCCACTAGTACATTAGTCTCGGCCCCTCTTGCAGGAAGTAAAGAATTCTGATATAGTGAGATTCTTTGTGGTAAGGATTCCCTTACTCTATTTGTAAGTACCTTCACTATCACCATATAAATTGTGTTGCATAGACTTATAGGGCGGAAACTCTTCACAGATTCCGGATTGTCATTCTTGGGTATCAGCACAAGTAAGGTTTATTGAGCTCCATGGGAACTACTCTTTGAGTAAAGACCTTCTTCACTTCCCACATTACTTCATTGCACACTAGCTCCCAATATTTCTTATAGAAGAAACAATGGAAGTCATCCGGCCCCGGCGCCTTGAAAGACCCTATTTGAAAAATTGTATCCCTTATCTCTTCTACTTTAGGTTCCTCAACCAAGCAAATATCCATCGAGGGGATATCAAACGGTGGTACATCTAGATCACCTAAGGAGGATGATTGCGTTGAGGTGAAGAGTTCTTGGAAGTAATCTCAGATATGGCGCTTAATGTCATCTTCCTCTGTGAGCATATCTCCCACCTTTGTTTTCAAGCACAAGATTCGATTTTTCTTTCTCCTGACTAGGACTGTTCTATGGAAAAAAGTGGTATTTCTCTCTCCTTCAACTAGCCAGTCAACCCTTGATTTCATCATCCAATGTAATTCTTCCTGATGGAGAATTGTATTTAATTCATTAATTAGTTCCTCCTCTAAATCTACCAATGATGGTTGGTTTGGATTGTTGCTCAAACTCTTTTGTATTCCCTTAATCCTAGCCAAGACTCTTGCTTTGTTTTTCCATAAATTCCCAAAGACCGTTTTATTCCAGTGAGCACATGAGGTAGAGAACTCTTTCATTTCTAAGGAAGGGTAGCATGATTGTTTTCCCAAAATCCTTTTTGCAAAAGGATTTAAGCTAGGCTCGAGACACCACTTGGGCTCAAACCTGAACACCCTTGGTTTTGGACCTTGTTTTCCTATTAAGGGTGAGCATTAGTGGGCAATGGTCCGATGAGAGACGTGTCAAATGTCTAACAAAAACAGTTGGGGTACAATTCCAGAAAGTCTACCGAGCTAAAAGCTCTGTCAAGTCTTTGCATAACAAGACCCGATCTACACCTCTTATACCAAGTAAATTTTTGTCCCAAAAATCCCATGTCACGAAGACCACAATCCTCAAAGCACCTGCTAAAAGCTCGCATTCTAAAAGGTTTTGGTGGTCTTCCCCCAAATCTTTCAGAAGGATTGCAAATGTCATTGAAATCCCCCAGTGCAACCCAAGGAATATCCATAAATTCAGATAACACATTAAATTCAACCCACAATTCTTTTCTTAAAGCAAAGTCCGCATTGGCATATATCGCAAATAGAAAAGACGTTTTGTTGGTTACCTATATAATGCCATGTACACCCTGCCTATTCATCTTCATCGGCTCGTAAGAAATCACGTCGGATTTCCACATTACTAGAATACCCCCAGATAGTCCCACTGGATCTACCATAACGTGCTTGTAAAACGGAAGCTTTCCCACAATCTCAGTAGCATTGATCATGTGTACTTGTGTCTTAGAAATAACAATCATAGATGGTGAATGTTGTTGTATCAGTATCTTCATATTCGAGAGGAATAAGGATCTTACAATGCCTCTCACATTCCAATATATAACATTCATTTCAGGCTTAGATTGGGGTTGGAGGTGTTCACCCTACCTCCTCGCCTTTTCCTGTCCTTCGGGATACTTCCCTCACAATCCTCTTTTGCCAATCGTAGATTCGGGTCGTTATCAGATTCAATGAAAAGCTTATTCGGTTCTCTCTCTCTGTTACTTCTACGAGTACCCAAAGCACTCGAATTGCCACTTGCTTCTCCCACCTCCTTGTCACAAGAACACTGGCAAATTCCGTACTCCCCTTGACTTCCATTTCCCTGGTAATCAAATTGAATACAAATACATCTCGTTCCTTGAGTATCATCATCGACGGAGAGATGAACATCGGTATTGGGTTCAAGATCTTGTTGTGTGACTTCCATTCGATTAAGCTTTCCATCTCCCAATAGAGTGGTGTCTGAATCCTCTTTAGTAGTGTCTTCCTCCTCTGCATTTGGCAAGCTGGGATCATTTCCTCTATTCTTATGCAATGTGATTGTTGCAGAATTTCTAGTGAGGAGTGTGTCGACGGTGGTTGTGACCTCATTAATCAAGGTGCCCTGATGAGGTTGTATTTCATTACTAGGCTTTTCGGGCTCGTCGGGCTTAACCTCTTTCAACACTTGAAACGGATTTCTTGCTTAAGAAAAAACTCAAGTGGTCTAAATGAATTACCTGAGAGT
The DNA here is from genome assembly GCA_008642245.1 of Bassia scoparia. Classification (NCBI taxonomy): domain Eukaryota; kingdom Viridiplantae; phylum Streptophyta; class Magnoliopsida; order Caryophyllales; family Amaranthaceae; genus Bassia; species Bassia scoparia. The sequence goes on along the minus strand of SNQN01007577.1, from coordinate 27,124 downwards.
TATTTTTGGTCTTCGTGGGGAATCCACTACCATACACCTGTCCACTTGTAGGTCCAAGCTATGACAACTCACTTACACATTGTTGGGCCTCCTTGTCCTTTTCCCTTGAATTTTAAAAAGCTACCATTGAATCATTTGGGATTCCCGCTTCTTTTCCCAAAAGTGGATCACGTTCTTTTCCATGCTTCATAGGATCACGTGTCTCGTCATATGTTGGACCACGTGTCCTTCTTGTGTTTCGATTTCTCACCACCCTCCATTCTGCCGCCTCCGTCGGTGGTTGTTTCCCCTTAGGTTTTGGCCCTTCTTTCCTTAGACAAATTGAACATTCACCCAACGTGTGCCCAAACCTCTTGCAATACTTACAAAATTTTGAGGTATCTTGCGCCACCACATGTTGCCTAACCTTCCCAATCCACACCGCCGTGGGCAATGGAGTTGTGAGGTCCAACTGAACACATAAGCGGGCATACTTGATGCGTTCATGTGACACCGTTCAGACATCTACCTTCATGAGCTTCCCAAGCTTGTTCCCGATTTCAACCAAAATCTCCTTGTCGTACAACTCCAAGGGAAGTTCCGGGAGTGTAATCCACATCACCGCAGAGTCAATCTTAGCCTCAGAGGGCTTAAAACCAGGTTCCCAAGCAACATCCAATATTTGAAGTTTTGATAATTGACAAAGGCTCAATTTCCCAACAAACTTGTTTCCTCGCAAGTTAAGAATAGCCAACTCTTTAAAACCATATCTTAGAACTGAGAAAATATTGTCGGTTAAGGAATTATACGCGAGATTAAGAATAACCAAGGATGTGCAATTCTCCAGCGAAGAAGGGATCACTCCTGAAAACCTATTGTTCTGTATGTGTAAATATCGGAGTTGCTTAACTGCACCAAAGGAAGATGGTATAGTTCCATTCAAATTATTGCCTTCCAAATGAACACTTTTAAGTTGATCAAATTTCATCCAGCAATCAGGAAGCTCGCCTGATAATAAGTTGTTTGACAAGTCCAAAACTTCCAAATTTCTTTTGAACTCGGGACATGATGAGAACTCATCTGAGTTTAGCTTCGAATCATATGATCCGAGAACTGGATGAATTGGACCCTCGAAAAAATTTGAACTCAAGTCTATCACAAAGATTTGAACAGACTTTGACAAATTTGGGAGCACCCCTTGTATCTGGTTGTGTGACATGTTCAAGTACACCAGATTAGGAAACAATGATTCAGCCCAAAAACTAGTGGTAATATTTTCTGAAATTTGGGCATTGGAAATATCAAGGTATGAAGCATTGGTTTGAGTCATGATCCACCTTGGAAAAGAAGGGCCTAACTTACAAGATCTCAGACTTATGATTTTGAGTTGAAATGGAGGGATCCAAGTTGAATTGATTGTGATAACCAGTGCAGGGTTAACTGATAAGTACAATTCATGTAACCTTGAAAGGTTTAAGAAGTGGGTCTGAGTGACAATGACTTCCAATGAATTATTAGACATGCCCAATTTTTCGAGCCTAGAAAGTTGGCCGATTCCTTGACTGATTGTTTCGTTCAATAGGTTTCCATCCAAATATAATTCTCTCATCGAGGAAAACGAGCTAATCATCTTTGGAACACTACCCAAAATCGATTCTCATTCAAATGCAAACACTCCAAAAAGGGAAAAAATTTTAATGGTCTTTATTTTAAAAGACCACCGAAGTCAATGAAAACCAATTTTTTAAAAATTATTTGTTTATTTTTTGGTCATATCCATAAAATTATAAGGTTATAACCTTATAAACTCTAAAAAATTTGAACTTCATACAAATTCTAGATTTGAGGGAAATATAATGAGTAATTCACTTTTTTTATTTGAAAGAAATTAAAACTAACATAAAAAATATTATGACATGTTTATAGAATTTTTAATTTTAGAATAAAAAACTACTTTGACGGTACAAATTTGTGTACAAGTGGAATTAGTTATTGATTATTTCAATCAATAGTAATACTTTGTGTACTTCCTTTGTTATTATATAATTGTATTTTTGTCTATATTTGCAACATTTTTCGTTCCTAAATATAAGTTTTAAATTAGGGATATTATCACATATACCCCTGTACTTTTGACTTTTTTCCAAAATATACATGACTTTTTTGACATCTTCTAAAATGTCTAAAATGCTGCTGAACTTTTTTTTATAGCCAAAAATTAGAGTATTTAAAGGAAAAAAACATAAGAGCAGATAATATTTTGTTATTTCTTCTTTTATCCTCCTTCTTCTATACCTAAATCAACTCAACAAGTTCGAAGATTAAAAAAATAAAAATACTCATGTTCCATTTAAACACGTCAAACACAATATTAACCCAAGAAAACAATCTCGACTTTATTACTTTAATAAAGAAATAACATAATTTCTTAAAACCGTTACATTTTCACCCTAAAAAATTAATTTTAACATTTTTTAAAAGTTCAGGGGTATTTTGAAAGATGGCAAAAAAGTCATGTATATTTTGGAAAATAGTCAAAAGTACAGGGGTATATATGATAATTTCCCTTTAAATTATTCATACAATTTTCTTTTTGGACAATATGTTTCTTAAGAATTTTGGAAACAACCTAGAAATTTGATTTTGTTTAAGAGAGAGAACTCTAAGAGACGTCAAGTTTGATAAACTTGCTGGAATAGGACCTTCAAGTAGATTAGCAAAGAGGAAAAGATGTGAAAGGGTGTGCATGTGCTTCCCGAATGCACTTGGGAGAGACCCGGAAAGTGAATTATTCGAAAGGTCTAGATATTCAAGTTTSTTACCGATTTCACTCAAGTTGAACAACCATTGAAATATTAAACWGTCAYTCAAAGCATTGTTTGAAAGACTAACAACTCGAATGGTGGTTGAAGAATTATTGACATGTGAAAGGGGTAATGAAACAGTTGGTGAAAGATGAYACCAATCCAGGTGAAGTRCCTCTAAGAAAGGGAGGTTGTTAACTATTTGAACCCAATTTTTGGCAAWCCCAAGATTCACATAACTCAAATCAATGTATTTCAACAACTTTAGATGGGAAAGCCACTGCAAATCTGTAGCATATTTGAAGYAACTAGGATCACATTTTAGATCAAGATACTGTAATTTCGAAAGGTTTCYTAGTTGAGTAGGAAAATCACYAAAAACACCACCATTTGACAAATTGAGGTGCTCCAAATAAGAGAGAGAACCAATAGATTTCGGAATAGTTTGGCTAAAAACATTCATACTGAGATCCAAGTATTTCAAGTATTTAAGCTCGAAAAGGGACGAATCCATTTTACCTTCTAAACAAGGAGAAGACTCTAATCCTCGAAGATGAAGCACGGTCACATGGCCGGAATGGTTGTTACAACGAATGCCACGCCAACGACAGTAATCGCCTTGGCCTTCCCAAGAAGAGAGCAGCCCACAATGATCATGTTGAATGCCACTTTTAAATTGTAGCAAGGCCTCTCTTTCAGTATCGATAGAGTTAGTGCTACTATGGATGCCGATGATAGACGACGCATCGCGAGTAGCAGCAAGCATGAAGCTGCATAAGAAAATAAACCAGCAATAGATAAGTCCAACACAAGCTCAAACAAGCAAGAAACACCCAACAACAAGTATAAAGCAATACTTATGCAAGAACAAGTAACCAACAAGAACAACCAAGTAAACAAGAAGAAAATAAAGAGATTTTAGTGAGATAGAGTTACCGTGGGAAACCCGAGAACCGGGAGAAAAACCCACCCTTGTAGCACTTTGATTATTGAAGAAGATGAACACACAAATACACAAGCTCCAATTGTATGAAATTGCAAAGCTAAAGCTCAAATCTATGCTTAAACTAAGTTTAGAGAGTTTGAGAGTATTTGCTAATGATATGTGATACAAACTTATGAAAGAGAAAAGTCAAAGAAGCTATTTATACAAACCGCACCGCTACACCGCTTAAACAGAGCTAAACCGCAAAATGGCAGAACAAAATGGCGCCCCGCCACCCCAGTGGTGCCGCGCCACCAGGATGGCGCCCCGCCATATGCTTCTGCCTCCTTTGCTTTGCATCAGCTTGTTTCCATAAACGAATGGCGCCACACCAAACAGAAGCACAACTCTTCAAGACCTTTTCTACTCATCTCCACACCAATTTCTACCTTTCAATCTCCCACTTGGAGATAAGTAGAAAAAACAAGTGAAGAAAAACAGCTAACCACAATGAAAACATACAATAATGTACATAATACTTATACACCAACTATCATCATCAAAACCAATCAAAGGCACAAAACATCTCAACCAATTAATGTTTGAGACCAATTGAGGCTCGACACAACCTCAATTTCTAACTAGTCACAACTTTAGTGAGCATATCAGCCGGATTCTTAGCCCCGACAATTTTCTCCAAACGCATCGTTCCATCATCCACTAAGCCCCTAGTGTAATGATAACACCGCTTGATGTGTTTGGTCCGATAGTGAAATACAGGATTCTTAGCCAATTGCAAGGCACTTTGGCTATCACTATACAACACACATACATCTTGTTGAAAACCCATCTCAAATAGGAATCCTTTAAGCCATTAAATCTCCTTACCTGCCTCTAACATAGCAACGTACTCAGCTTCAGTCGTAGACATGGAGACACACTTCTGAAGCTTGCTTAACCAACTAATAGCTGTCCCGCCAAATAGTAACCAATACCGAAGTGCTATTACTTGAATCATAGCATCCCAAATCCTGCATCAAAAAAAACTTCGGAAGGAACAACCCTTCCTCTAGACTGAGAGCCATACGTTAAGTACCTTGAGATACCTTAGGATCCATTTCATAGCTTCCAATGTTTCTCACCTGTGATGTTGACAATAATACCACCTCCACGCTGCTGATTGTCGTGGTTTGTGCACACGCAATACATACAGTCATGGCATACGCTACGGCCAAAGAATAATAAAGACATGAATCCTTTCCTTTTCACCTTGGTCTTGGCGATCCTCGCTTACTTATTTTGACATCCCGATTGAAAAGAGGTGAGAGCGAGGCTTGCATCAACCGATGTTAATCCGCTTTAGCACCGTCTATTAACATATTCCTCTTAGACATCCTCAAGTTAGCCCAAATTGAAATTCTCTAGAAAGTCTCATGCCAAGTATTTGCTTGCCGCCTCACCCAAGTCTTTTCAATCTCAAATTCAATGACAATTTTTCTTTCAAACATTGACATGTTTCATGCTATGTCCCACCGCATAAGCAATACATCTACATACAAAGTAAATAGATAAACCATCCTTTCATACTTTAAAGTAACAACAATGATGGCACATCAGTCCTTAGCGAACCCATTGCTTAGCATGAAAGTTTATCAAAAACTTTTGTACCATTGTCTGGACTTGAATTAACCATAAGACTCCGTTTCAACTTGCACAACCCAAGTCCTCCTTTCCCGGCTACTGAAACCCTTTCCGGTTGCTTCATGTAGATCTCCTCATCCAAATCCCCATGTAAAAATGTCGTTTTCACATCCATTTGCTCAAGAACATATTTCTCACAGTCACGATCGCAAGTAGACTTATAGAAGAAGAGCTTCAACACCACTTGAGCAAACGATCTCGTAAAACAATGCCCTCTTGTCTGTGAGAAACCCTTACAAAGCCTACTTTATACCGAACATCACATCCGGTTCGATCCTCTTTCGAAAGATCCATTTGCAACATAAGAGCCCTCTTGCCTTTATAGCAATTCAACTAAAACCAATTGTCGTCTACCCAATGAAACTCATTTCTTCGCTCATTGCAATGCCCCACTTCTTGAGTCCCAACTTCGTTGCTTCAACATAACATTCCGGCTCACTAGAATCTTGTCACAACAAGTAATTGCCGATGGAGAATACTTATTTGTGCCCTTGTGACCCTTGTACGACCTTTCTTGTGGAGTAAGCATGTGGATCATTCCGACCCATCACATCTTCATCTGAATTCCACTTCCGAAAAACTCCGAAAAAAACACCGGAAGTTAAAAATGATCCCCTGTGATGGAGATAGTTCTGAGTTGGAAACATCAAGTTTCTTCTTAGTGCTTCCGCCCAATTTAGCTCAAACTTTCTAGCTCAACGAATCCTCTCATGCTCCAATGAGCTTTCTCTCTGAAATTTCCACCAAAGTTGTCTTTATAAATAGAACTCTCAATCAAAGGTATGTCACAATGCCTAAGGACACTTTCGACCCTTGATCCCACACCCTATCTATACCATATTTCGCATGCACCATACCCAAATAAAGTAGCATTTGTTGGCCTTTGGTCAAGCTTGCTCTCTCTTCGGATGCAAAGGCTACAAACATCGAAAGTCTTCATGCGAGTAAGAAACCTCCTTTCCACTCCATTCTCTTCCGGATCAAGAAATCCAACGGCAACTCTGAGGATACGATTTATCAATAAGTCGCAGCATTAACTGCATCCGCCCAAAAACATTAGGTAGAACGCATACAACCCATACACCTGTCTCCTCAGTAAAGTCCTATTCATAACCTTTCAGCGACCCATTTTTTTTCGAGCTTTTCCATGAACCGTCTCTCCAAAAAAAAATCATGTTCCTACAAATATCAATGTAAGCTTGCAAAACTCATACTACACCGCTCCATTATCGGCTTGATCTGCCTTGATCTTCATCCCGAACATCTCAAACCTCCGCCTCCATTTGAACTGTCAAACACATCGACTTGCTTCATGCAACTAACTCATAATTTCCTGTTGAGTCATCATGAAGGTGACAAAAGAGTGAGAAACAAGTGGATTTTATGGAATGACCCCCTATCAATGTGGCAATACTCTAACTTCTCCTTCTTCAAGGACGTTAGGTTTTTAGTGGAAAAAACTTCTTCTGTTTCCGAAGACACAGAGTTCACAAATCCATGCCGACTGATTTCAACCCCGACAACGTGACCTGGTGAGCAAGCGAGAGTGTCATCCCTTTGCTCACTTAAATGTGACAACGCAGCATGCAAATGCGATCTTACATTACTGCAGGTAGTAGCCACCATGTTCGTACACCCCTAGGTAGTGTACAAGGTTCCAGTTTAAGCGCCTTAGCAACACCAATGGTCTTTAGACAACCTTCCAACTTCAACTCACGAAAACATTGACTTTATACTGTGTTGAGTTCTATTACCACCAAATCATTTTCCTTAGGGAATATATTTCTCACGTCTCTAGCTTCATGAATTCCCAACTTGAATCTGATCGTCACATCTCCCTTCCCCTCAATGTTAACGCATTGCCATCTCGCAGATAAACCTTCCAAAGCTCCACTGCTTGAAGTGTTTTGAAAATACCTTGACGGAGAAGAATGAAAATGAAGCACCGAATCAAGTATCCAATTTCAAACTGGACTGTCCAGCTAACCGAGACATCATTACCCGAATCACCAACTCGAAGCACACTTCAATATAGGAAGTCCTAGCCTCACTTGTTATGTTGCCCCGGATGCCTCTTCTTCTTGGGATGAGGACAATTTCCGGTCTTTCCCCTTTGTACCACAATCAACACATCCAGATTTTGACCTCGATTTACTCCTCCCTTACTCTCGATCGACCCCTTGAGCTACCTTTGCTTTGTTGCGCCCTCTCGTCCCCACTCAGTAGTAAATAAGGCGTGATGCACCACTACAAGCTTCACCGGCCGAGCTACTCTCTATTTCGTAAGGCTGTTCACTTAGGATCAATCTCTCGGTCTTCAAACATTCAACTTTTCTTTTTCTTCTCGTCCCCGAAGATTGCTTATAGGCGAATACCACCATTCCGCCATGACACTATGGGTAACAAGAAAAGCAAAAATCAAGGGGGGCTTTTCACTCATGCCTCAAACTTTTATGTCGATCGATGAATAGGTTGGGACAGAATCGGAACTAAATCTCATTGATGTTGTCTCGCGGGCCGAACACATCATTTACATGATGCCGAACCTCAGAAGCAAAACGACGCATCAAAAGACACCTTGTTGATGAGCGGAAGGCTTCCTCATACATTGTAAAGGTGCTAAGCAATACCTCCTCGTCATAGTTAATCCTTAACTCCAATAAGCAACACTCTTGCTCAAAGTATCTAATCCCCAAGTGCTTGTCTATCTAGCACTCTCCAATCCGTCCTTTTCCATTACTATCCGACCTCTTCTCCAATCGAGAGGTAGATGAAGACCCTTTAATACAAATAGTCCTCTATTTGCATCTTCCAAAAGCTAAAGTCTTTCCCATCAAACTTCTCAAATTTCATTTTGTTCTCTTCCATCTTAATTTTAGGGTTTAACAATCAAGGTTTCCAAATTACAATCAATAATTCAAACCTCAAACACCTAAATCAAGAAACCTGAGTTTTTCTTACTTCAAACTACAATTGAACTCAAACCCTAAGCCACAAACCACCAAAGATTAACCCTCGGCTCCGATACCAATTGTTATGGCAATAGACAAGTCCAACACAATGCAAGCTCAAACAAGCAAGAAACACCCAACAACAAGTATAAAGCAATACTTATGCAAGAACAAGCAACCAACAAGAACAACCAAGTAAACAAGAAGAAAATAAAGAGATTTTAGTGAGATAGAGTTACCGTGGGAAACCCGAGAACTGGGAGAAAAACCCACCCTTGTAGCACTTTGATTATTGAAGAAGATGAACACACAAATACACAAGCTCCAATTGTATGAAATTGCAAAGCTAAAGCTCAAATCTATGCTTAAACTAAGTTTAGAGAGTTTGAAAGTATTTGCTAATGATATGTGATACAAACTTATGAAAGAGAAAAGTCAAAGAAGCTATTTATACAAACTGCACCGCTGCACCGCTTAAACAGAGCTAAACCGCAAAATGGCAGAACAAAATGGCGCCCCGCCACCCCAGTGGCGCCCCGCCATATGCTTCTACCTCCTTTGCTTTGCATCAGCTTGTTTCTAGAAACAAATGGCGCCACGCCAAACAGCAGCACAACTCTTTAAGACCTTTTCTACTCATCTTCACACCAATTTCTACCTTTCAACGGACATTATTGTAGTTTATTTATTTTATAGTTATGATATTGTATGTTATGAAAATAGAAGCTTAAGATTGAAAGGGTGTTATATTATATGCTAGTAGAAAGTTAAAGACAATGAAATGAAACAGTGTTAGTTTATGTGCTGTAGAATTTGACACTTGAGTAGCGAAGAGTCATATTGGTTAATGAGGAGACGCGTTTTATGACCAAGTAATTGGAAGATACAAGCAGGCCAGGGCCGTGGCAAGGCTAGAGGAGGCCCCGTGCGAATTTTTGTAAAGGGGCCCTAACCCTTCGGTCTTAAACTGATATTTTGAAATTTGGCGTGTCAAGTTAATCAACTACTTCAACTCTTAAACTCTTTTTTTTTCGGAACTCGTTAACTCTCCTTATATACTCATTCCCAATTTTAATATCATCAAATATGCAATTACAATAATAAAAAGAACAAAATATAACAATTACAATAATGTAAACTCAAACTTAAGAATAAAAATGTCATCAGATTGACATCATCACTTGCATTTTATGGTTTAATTTGCCAAAACAAAAGAATTAAAAATAAAATTGATATACTCATTTTTTTAAATAGCAATTATATTCTGTTTGAAATTATTATCGTGATATATGGCTGAGGGGAGGGGGGAATTAATTGAATTGTGTCTGGAATAATGAACCAACAATTAACTTCTCAATATTTTCCTCCGTGATACTTTACAGCGCTCTTATGTGACCACGACTACAGTTGCGTAGTTACACAATGCCACAAAACGAGGCCCACCCCCATTCCCAACACAAATGTTTGCCATATACACAAGTACAAAGATTCGAACCTGAATCATAAAACAAAACCAGACATGATCTTACTCACTGCTCCAAGCTTCTAATTCTACTTCTTAACGAGGAAAACTATACATATACCTAATTTTGGCGGCCTCTAGTTTTCCGAGGCCCTCAAGCCTCGTGCACTACCGTGCCGGCCCAGCCAGCCCCCTGGATACAACACTTGACTAACTTACGAGGACATACATACATTCTGTTATACATGTCGATTAATCAACGCTATTACTCACTATTACTCATTGACTACATAGGCCTTTATGGGCTTCCATTTTCCACAAAATTTTCCACAAAAGATTACGAATATGAAGAATGGAATTAGATGGAGCACAAGTTGTTGTATGCAATCGATTCGCACATTAAAATCTTATTACTGTACTAACATATAGACCCATCCCTTTTAATTTAATTAACTTAGACTTTTATATCACTTTACATCAATCAATTATAAGTATATAAGTAAATAAGGGTTCATTATATTGATCAAAAGAGTCATTATATTGACAAAAATTTTCACTCTATTGTAGTGATACAATAAATTTATTGTGCACCCAGATACACCTAAAATTTTCCCTAGAGAGAATATCAAATTTACTTTGCCCAGTATGAATATCAAATTTCTGCAACCTTTTTTTATCTTAGATAAACATCATGCAATATCCATTAGAATATTGAAATCAACTATGCAAATAAGAAAAAAAAAAATAAAGGCAATAATTTCAAAGTAAAAAACTATATATGCCTTTCCAATGGCCAGGGCAGCCTCGCTCTGTAAAAACTTGGGCCTTGTCCGAAATCAATATTCTTGTATCGATAAAAGGCCAGGTTTTTTTAGAGAGAGAGTTCCCCTAGGGTTTCCCTTGGGAGGGTCTCTGCGCCCCTCGATCGGGCTTTTTTGGTGCCGCTCTAGCGTTGTTTGGTCTCAGTCGTCTCTTCCCTCTCTTCTTCTCTTTTTCCAGCGTCGCGACAATCTCTTCACCTTCGGGTGCCGCCGTGCCAGGGGTAGGGCCTTAACCCTCTCCCCTTTTGATAGCGTGCCACCTTGCTTCACTCGATGGAGGATGGGTACACTCGCTCGCTGATCTCGTGGTGGGTGCCCTTGCCGGCTGTACGGGTTTTGGGCTTTCGGTTTTGCCTCCCTTTCAATGGGTTATCTTTCTGGTGGTGGTTGTGCCTCGTCGACACTAGGCTGGTGTTCTGGGGCTTCGCGGGTCTCTTCTATAAGAGGGTTCGTTGTTGGGTTCGGGTTCTTCTGTTGGTGTATGAATTGTCGACTGAGCTGTGGATGGAGGGTCTGTTTTGAGGTCTTTTTGAACCGAATGTTGGGGTCCTTGAAAGGCTGTCGCGCACCCAACAAAGATAATAAAAATGCCAACTAAACCTCCTAACTATGTAGTAGGGTAAGTCAGGTCGATCCCACAGAGAAGGTTCAATTAAATTATGGTCGCTACGAACTACAATTAGTCGTGAAAACAACTGAAAAAGAGAGTGAAAACTAATAATAACTAAAAAAAGTAAAGAACTAAAACATCTAAATTAAGTATTCCGCTAATATAAACATATGTAATCATTAATCTTACCCCAAATCAATCAAAAAATATTCAAAGCCGGATAGATGCGCCCTAAATTATACCAAAGATTTTCTTCGATTCAATCAATGGTTTCCTAACTATGCAATCGTACCTATTCATGGAGTCATACATATAGAGACCTAAAATAACATCCTAAAATCCTAGCAATCTGATCAACTACTTTTATGATGAACTTTTCCTACTTTTGTCTAGGGTTCTAAAGTCGATTAAGAGCCAACTTTCGTCACGAACCTAATCACATTCAATAAGTACTATTTCTAATCAAATATTGATAATAAAACCAACCCTAGCAAAGATGGACAATCAACTAATTGAAATTGGGGATTTGGGATCAAATCATAAAATAAAATTCATATTAGGGTTCAACCAAATCCTAGATAAACAAATCTACTCAAGCATAATTAGTTAATAAACTGAGAACTAAAAGATATCACAATAAACAATAAGCATAAATCAATTAATAAAACAAGAATCATAAACTAAGGTAATTAGAGAATGTACTTACAATTTGATAAATAGAAAAGCAAAAGAAGACTAACAATGGAGATTTAGGAGTAGTGTGCTTGAGAAGCCACAGCACCCACTGAACTCCCCTCTCCCTTTCCAAACTAATAGCCTAACTTCTATTTATAAAGATTGGTAAAAACCAGGACTAAATGGGCTTTTGCAATGGGCATTTTCCTATTTTAACTAACACAATAAAACACAACTGGCCCACGACCATAGGGCGTTGGGTACCCATAGGACAAAACAGAATGGCAGCAACAAGAGTCGCAAGAACCCATAGGGCGCTGGTTTTGCTCCTGGACCAATGGGTCCACTTCAAAGGGCTGTAACTTGAGTTGTAGACATCAAAACAAGAGGAGTGACCTACCGTTACGAACGTATTTGAATCTAGTTTCCAACGCAACTTGAATAACTTCAATCCGATAAGTATATCTCAAGATATATGTGAGCAAAATATTGAGAAGTGGCCAAGCTGAACTTTCGCAAGCAATGACGTTTCTTTAATTTTAACTCAAATTCACCCCAAGAAGTTATGCCATGACTCTCATGGATGCTAAAATCACTTCATATGATGTGTGTTCATTAATCCTCGAGTAAAACATCCATATCCTACAAAAATAACACAAAAAATACCCGAGACGAGTAATATCAAAATATATGACAAATAAAGCTCAAAAGAATTAAATATGGAGAAAATTATGACAAATATCAATTAAATATAACATATAAAATGTGTATTTAATCAACTAATCAGTCCTCGTGAAGTTTGGAAAGTATCTTGCACAAGTTAAGCGTTGTTGGGTGTTGTTCATTCTTTTTAGGGTCTTTCTTCTTTTTTTTAGTCTTTATTAATTTTATTAGTTTTTTAGAGTATACTCCTTGTTTGGGTCATGTCTCGTGTCTCTTGGCCAGTTCTCTTGTGCTTCCGTTTGGTTACAAATCGACCTTTTCGGAGGACCGATCTCCTGGTGCGTTTAGTTTATTTGCCTCATGGTGGAGCCTTGGTTGGATTTTTTGTTAGTTGGACTAGATGGGTTGGTTGCGGCATGTGGCTCATGGTTCAAGTAGGGGCAGAGGATGGTGGTTCAGATGTCCGTGGTGATGACTTTTTCGAGCGAGGGGCTTTGTTTTTCAGGGTCCGTATCTTGGTTATTGTTTTTCGGTCAGTGTTCGGGAAAATGAATCTTACTCATGAAGATTTGCTTTACAGTGCAATTGCCTATATCATAATGCCTACAGCACCGTTGGTGAGGAAATAGTGAAAGATGCATTGACATCGATTTATTCAAATGGGTCCAAGCTTGGTATTGCATTTGTGTTGAAGAGTGTGAATAGAAGTTTTAGGGATTATGGTTATGGTCTTTGTATCTGTATTTCAGTTCTTTATGCGTTTTGTTTTAGTTTCGATGATGTAGATGTCAAGAAGGCTTTAATTTAATAAAATATCTTCCCCGTCAAAAACAAAATCAAATTCTTGTCCAAAAAAATCAAATTAAAAGTGGACCTTTATATTAAACTAGTTTTTTACCTGTGCAAAGCACGTGCAGTTAGGACTGATTATCACACGAACCGAGACCGAACCCTCCTAGGCTCGGCTCAGCTCGTTAAGAAAATATAAGGGCTCGACTTGCCTCGTTATTAGCTCGACGAGCCTTGAAAACTTGAGCTCGGCTAGAGTTCGTTAGGCAAATCAAAGGCTCGGGTTCCGCTCGAATTTTGGCTCGTTTTTATGCTATAGTTCGGCTCGTTTTGCAAATAATGGGTTTAAGTACACTATGAATTAAGGATAAATTCAAATCTTGTTTTAATTCATCGTTATTCATCAATCACAATTACAAATCATATAATGTTTATACCATATTCAAAACTACTACAAACTAACAAATTACAACAAAAATCAAGGAATCCAAATATACTTTGGCTTCGGTTGTGCTTCCGCCTTATCCTGAAATACACAAAGAATACCATCAGAAATTCAACAAATAAAAATCTGTAAAACAAGTTATCATTTTTTTTTAATGCTTACATAGAGTACAAAGACTCAGAAATAAACAAAACTAAAGCACAATTGCATCTTAATCAATCTAGGGAAAGATACTCCCAAATTATAAATAAGTCATCATTATAAATAAGCATTCAACATAAATCTTCTTTTTTTATAAAAAAAAGAGTAAATTTTTTTTTAAAAAAAAATATGAAACAAGATTCATGCAAAATGAACTTGATAACAAACAAATCAAACAAAAGACTAAACATTAAGATTAACAAAAAAAAATAGACCTAAATCACCTCGTCGGCTATGGTAGTCGTCGTCGCCGACGCTTCGCCATCTTCTCTCCCTCGCCTCGCCGATCCACTGCCGCCACACCCTCAGTTTCTCTCTCTTAGAAGTTTTAGGGTTTGAGTTTGGGTGAGAAAGGGAGTGAATTTTGGGCTATTGGGTTTCCAAGAAATGGATTGTGAATGACTGAATGAGTGAGTTGAGACATTAGAGTTCTACAAAGTAGTACACTATATGTGGCAGTGTAGTGCAAAATTAGTTTTTTTAAAAAAAAATTAAAAAATTATTATTGATTTCCACTTTACTTTTCATTTTTTTATAATAATACAGTATTAGATATTATTCGTATCAATGTATCATATTAGATACAAGTATTAGACTAGATTTATAACTTTAAATACTTCAAATATTCAAATTTTTTATAAAATTGAGTTATAAAAATATTTTTATAATAATAATTCTTTAACGAGCTTGTTCACGATCTTTCGAGCCGAGCCTATTTTAGCTCAGCTATGTTCGTTAGCTTTCGAGCCGAGCCGAACTCGAGTCGAACTCCAATGAGCCGAGCCGGAGCACGAACTTTCGCGAACAGGGCGGCCAAATCTCTCCCCTACGTATAGTATTTTTAGTTCATGTTATCTTTATATAGTTTTAAACAAAGTCTAAGGTATTCGGGGTGCACAATAAATTTATTGTGCATTCAATTTGATGCATACTTAACTTCCGTAATTTACAAGTATTGCATAGAATAAGATTAAAAATAAGAACGATCAAACGTGGGCAAATAAAGAAAAAAAAACATATGAGAAGATAGGAAGACATTATTGTGCATATATTTGAACATGAATGTGTACATGTTTGTTTTCCACTTTTTGTTAAAAAGTCAATATTTAAGTTGATTTTCTATAATGCACATTCACATTTAAAAATGCACATATATTACAAAAAATTTACGTTATAATTGTTATTTTTTTACTTCTCATTTTAAGCATTATTCTCAAAATAGTTTATGTTATTCAGTTATTGACAATTTTATTAAGAAAAAAATATATTAATAGTATATTTAAACTAATTAATGAGAAAAGAAAAATTAAAACAATATTGACAAAAATATTCGAGGAATTGGATATTTTATAAAGATTTCAATTTTATCTAAAAATTTAACTAACGTGGATAACTATCACCAAATTTAAAAAAAAAAAGCCTAGGTGAACACATACAATTGAGAGTTTTGTATAGAAAAAGGAAAAGTACTTAATTAAAAATCTAATAAAATTAAGCAGTATAGACGTAATTAATAATGAGTGAGAAATTGCAATCAAGGGAAGGAGGGAAATGAAAAGATGAAGGAGTACTCGTATCATCTCAAAAGAAAAAAAAAGGGAATATAGGAGAGAAAATGACACTGGCAAGTTGATGTGAGAAAGCAAGATAAGAATTTGGAGATTGTCAATCATGTCATGTGTCACTTGTGTGTTTGGGGATGGTTTTAAATATTATTACTAGTTCTTCTATTGCACGCGATGCGTGCGAAAAGCGTCGTATTTGATAAAAAAAAATTTATTTAACAGTAAAACATGTTCATGTCTTCAGAATGTAATGCCTCAGATTTGAAGATCAATATCTTTCAGTTGATTGAATTTTTATTTATTTTAAAATTGTGTAATTAATTTTTTTAGTGCGTCAATTATATGATTTTAGTTTGTTATAAAAATTTTGAATTATAAATATTATAATATTCATCTTGTAAAATTAATTGACTTATTGAGTATGTTTCATTGCAATGCAGTTTATATATTTTGTCAAATACATAACCATTCAATTATAATAAGGAATAATAGTTGACATAAATGTTAATTTAGTTGAAAATTGACTTAATTGTTGTGCATTGATTAAGATTAATTGAATTATTTTTAGAAATGTTTTCATATCGCTTTGTTATTTTCTTAATGTGTGAGAGTAGTAAAGTAAATTTAAAGGGGGGACACCATTACTCCCCCCTTCACTTATATAATAGAGATTAGAAATGAATAACATAAATTATTCCTTTTAAAAACTTTGTTTCATTCACTTCTTTTGTAATATTAAATTCAAATAAGTTTTTAATCAGAGACAAAGTAAATCAAGTTTAACACCAAATTAGTTCAAGTTATGAAACCATTATTGGTTATAAAACAATCATTTTTTAAAAAAACCTTCCTCTCCAAACCTTCGTTTTCTCTCTAAACTAGGGTTTAGCTAGAGTTTCTCTTCATCTCTTCCTTGAATCCAATGTAAGGTTCGTCCGTTTTCATTTTTTTCTCTCTCAAATTCCCACGGTTTCATAAGTCTGCAGGTTTTTTTTATCTCGTCATGCACACGCCCTTTTCTCCTCTTGTTTCTTATCGCGCGGTTTCTTTGAATTCTAAAAGGGGACCGTCGGTCTTAGGGGTTGGGTTTTAACCTACCCCCATGGCAGGCGAGTCGCCCTCAAAGCGACACCTTTAATTTGAAGTTTGGGTGGGGAGCGATCTTTCGTAATATATCGATGGGTTGTATCACAACAAGAAAACATTTTATTACCGACCGTCCAAAACAAATCAATAACAGTCGATAAAAACGCGGGAGCGGTCGGTAACCATATTACTGACCGTGAACGGTAAATTGCGTCCTATAAAAAACGGTCGGTAAATCTATAAAAACGGTCGGTAAATTGCGTCCTATAAAAAATGGTTGGTGGTATGACATTGTCCGACAGTTTTCGTCGGTAAAATCCGTCGCTAATAACGCAAATTCTTGTTGTACGTGTATCGTCTTCGTGCGGGGAATCGCTAGGGCTTTGTTTGCTCTTACGATTCTACTTCCAAGTGGTGCTGGGAGGTTGTGTGATGGTCCTGTGGTGGACCTGATGGGGGGTTGCTGGTCGGACAGAAGCGCAGGCGATGGATGAGGATGAAACAATTTCGTCGAACGTGATGGAGGAGCATGATCTAACCTTGCTTTATTGGATGTCAATATTAGGTTTTTTAATTTATTTATCTTAATAAGGATGCCTCATATTTTAATAGTTTTGTTTTTAATAATTGAGTCTTTTGGGATTTGGGTATTGTAGGGCTTCGCCCCGCCTTAGGCAAGGGGCGTTGACCTCAGCTTCAGTGTCATGGAGTTGAGCCATGGAATCCGCATGTGAATGCGTTGGGGTGTGTCGTCGAATTGAGGGGATCGCCACCGTGTCTATATAGGTTATTCGCGGACGCCCGAAACATTGGTGCCAAATTAATGGCCCCACGTCCAATCAAGTAACCAGTCGTGGGTTCGGGGACATGGTACGAATCAGATCTGTAACCCAATTCGCCCGCATGTAGCGGCCTCTACTCGGTCTCATTGTAGTTCCACAAATCATAACAATTGAATTCAAAAGAAGCCTATTGAATTGACTTTGAGGAGTGCATTGGATTACTAGGTTGGGTTGCTCATTTGACAAACAACAAGACTTCTACAAATGGATTAAGGCGATCGCACTTGATTGTTAGTCCAATGTTAATAAGGTGCTTAGAAAACCGGTCGTCCATGATTATCTGAACTTTAATTGACAGAGCGATTAACTCGACAGAGCTATTCGTTAAGGCAATATATACAAGGGTGATTGAATATAATTCACACGGACTAACACAAAAGGTTTAGTAACAGAGCCCTCACGCGATAATAATACTGTATAGTGTGTCTCCTCCCATTGTCACTGCAAACAATCAATTGGTTTAGAATAAAAAACTTCAAGGAGTCGCCTTCGATTGAATTGCTAGTTGAGACAAGCAAACGCGTTTAGTATTGGGACATCCAAATATGTATAATGAATGAAAGCCAAAACATCAACGACACACAATGACAATATGAATAAAATCCTACATAATTTACATGAAACGATTTAACAAGTGGTAGTTTCTCTACATATGCTTTAATTGAATTAAACATCAAAATTATGGTTAATCAAAATTTAAAAGAGACAAGGGATTGGAAAGAGGTGAAAGAGGTTTTTGGTAAGAGTAAATCTCAGATTTGATACCGCTTATGTTCGTTGTTGATTTCGAGAAGAAACCGTGCTTATTGAATTGAAATCGAATGTTGTTTGGGAGGTGGTTTTGGAGAGTGCTTATACCGACTCGTGGATTATCTCGTGACCTGTGTGGCTGTGATTGCACCGTGCTGTCAGTGAGGTGTAGAGCGTTCGATTGTGCGTATAGTGAAGCTGTCCGGACTGAGCAAGGCGAGCAAGTATTTTTAGGCATGCAGGGCAAAACGAGGCGGAGGGAACCTGCGCAGTATATACTCGCTGGGCATCGAGCGTAATACGCTCATTCGGGAGCGTATATACAGCTCATTCCAGCGTATATACGGTTCCACTTTTATCCTTTGGTTTTGGGCAAAATCCGTATGATGATTGTTAGAGCGGTATATACGCTCAGAATGGACGCGAGTATACGCTTCATATTGCTCAGGGAGCGTATACGCTCGCATTTCAGGTTATTATCACTCATGGTTGGTATATATTTTCCAAAAACCTCGATTAATATTTTTCGATTTCCGTCCGATTGTTATTATCGTTTGATTTCCTTGCATTCGACCATCCGAACCCTTGCCTGTCCAATGCAAGGATGTGTCTAGACTGTGTCTAGAGTTTCCGAACGATATTTTCCGGGAGTATTTTCTAATTATTCCCTGATATTTTCTGCGTATCTGCGTATCTCTAACACCGTTGCAATTCCATGAGAAAATCATAGAAAAATCAGAAAAATAATGTTAAAAATAATGTGGCGGATTCAGCCACAAACTGACTGACGCCATGATGGAAAATCAAAAAGCACGAGAATTGCCAGCTTACTCGTTTGAAAACCTTTGAAAAACTTGAGTTATCGACGAAAACCGTAAGGAAAAATATGCTTTGCCCTTGTAAGTGAACCTTTGCTCACTAGTTTCCGAGTATCGACCTCCAGTAGTTTATCCAACTTTTTGTGACGCTTCAAGCATCTTTTCCGGTCGAAACAAATGCGAGACGCGGGTACTATTTTCCATCAGCGGATTACTCATTTGGGGAGACCATTCTTCACGTGTCTACAGAAGCCCCACTTTGGACTGAGTCTGAAGAGACGCGATAGTTCGTAAGACGAAAAGTACAAAGTATTCCGATTCGGGAACGGAGAGCACTCAAGGAGTTCTGCGACCCTGAAGATTTACCCTTGTTTCCGCCGGTACCCTGCAAAACAAAGGTTAGTTTACTGTAGCCGTGTCCCATGCGGTTTGGAATGTGCTTTTGAATGTGTCTGAGTCCTTGGAAGCAGTGCATCCCCGTCGGTTCGGCTGCTGGGAGAAATGCAGGCGCGTCCCTGCCTTTCCGAAGAGATTGAGCATCTGACTTGAAAAGATTAGCCCTGAATTCAGGATTAAGTGACTACTTGGTGACGACATAGGTCTGGTTTGTTATGTCTAGCGAAATTTGCATGCAATGTTGACTTGTTACTTGTGACCTTGTGGAGATTAAGAGGTGGCAAGAGTATATTGGTTTTGAAAAAAGAGTCTTTGAATGTTGGAAGGGCTTGTCTAAGGTCTGGTTCCTAACATAGTTTGCAAGAGTGCATTGAATTTGAAAAGGGTCTTGTCCTAGGTCTGGTTTTAGACGTGGTTTTGAGAAGTCTTTGAAAGAGTCTTGGATCTAGGTCTGGTTTTAGACATGATTGGGAGAGTCATCTGAATTGTGAAGGGGGGCCTTGGTCTAGGTCTGGTTAGACATGATTCGAGAGAGTCATTGAAGGAGTCTGTCTAGGTCTGGGTGGTCTAGACATGATTTGAGAGAGCATTGAATTTTGAAAGAGTCCAGTCTAGGTCCTTGTTCTAGACTTGATTTGAAGTGTCTTGTCTAGGTCTGGATTCTAGACATGATTTGAAGTGACTTGTCTAGGTTGATTCTAGACATGATTTGAAAGTACTTGTTAGGTCTGATTCCTAGACATGATTTGAAAGTGACTTGTCTAGGGTCTGATTTCTAGACATGATTTGAAAGTGACTTGTCTTAGGTCGATTCTAGACATGATTTGAAAGTGACTTGTCTAGGTTCTGATTCTTAGACATGATTTGAAAGTGAACTTGTCTAGGTCTGATTCTAGACTGATTGATTTGAAAGTGACTTGTCTAGGTCTCGATTCTCAGACATGATTGTGAAAGTGACTAAATGAATTTGAAGGAGTCCAGTTAGGTCTGATTCTAGACATGAAAAGGGACGATATCGAGTCTAATCTAGTACCGCCCTAAGTGCCCAATTGAGGGATGTTCATTTGAAGAGAGCGTGGACTTGAGACTTAAACATTAGAGACATAGTGACTTTGATCTGGAAAGAGACAGGGTCAAAATGATTTGTTCAGGTGGATTTTCACTTGATCAGCAATAGACTTGAACACAGTAATAGGGCTTAGGAGACAAGAAGCCCCCAACTGGAATTAAGGAGCCATGATGACAAACGTGCCCGCCCAGGAGACTATTGGAGACAACGGTGGGTTTACGGTTATTTAGTCACAGAGAAGGGTAGGATAGTTGTGTGGATGAGTTCGCGGCATGTAGACAGATGTACTAGACCCAAAGGGTTCAGGTGGCTTTACTCTTGCTGGGATTGAGGTCGATGAGGCTTGGAAGGTTTTGACCAAAGCTAGGCTATGGTCTCGAGAAAGTAAAAAAGGGTCAAATGTTGTGGGGCTAAGGGGGTCAACGACGTGTGGCTAGAGGTGCTGGGTTGGGGCTATGATGGGTGGTGTTGCAAACCCCATGAGTCTATGATCGAGGTTCTGACTTTGGGCAAGCCCTTATCGAATTCTTAACAGAAGTCGAAAGCACTCAAAAGGCTCAAACGAATTTAATGTTAATGGCTGATTGCGGGGTCGAGAGCCTCGAGGAAGAGGCTTCCCTACGTGATCTTGCGGAATCAGACCAAGTAGTTCTGATGAATGGATTTGGCAATTGCCTCGGTTGAGAGGGCCTACTTTGTGGCTAGTAGATAGTGTGGTCTGTGGTTGTGATGGGTTGGAAAAAAGGCTTGATGAAGTGACCCACGGTCGCAGTGTGCTTTTTAAACTTTTGCTTTTTTTGGTTTTGATTTGGCTTTGAACTTTGGCTTGTGCATTGGAATTTTGAAATTGATTTTGCATTTGTGGATGATTGGCTTGAACTTTGATTTTTGCTTTTTCTTTTTTGCCCATTTATTCTTTTTTCTCTTGTTTCTTTTTTGCGAGCGTGTCTTTTCCTAACGCACCGTTCTGGTCCAAAGGGTTAGGTAGATGTGGGTGATGAGAAAGATAGGCTAAATTGATAGTGGTTTTTGGTGGCTTCTAAAGTTGCGAAAGGGTTTTTGATTCCTGATGTGAGCGAAGGGAAATAGGGAAGGGATGGGGGCAGTGCCAGGTTTATTGTGGAGGACTGTGAAAGAAGGCTCTCTGGGGTCATTGTTCAAATTAAATATTGAATCAGCATTAGATTAAAAAGCCAATTGTGGCCATGAGCTGTTGAGATGTGGCATGCAGAATTCGAAGATAATATTGGTCCATATGAATAATTTATTGACTGAAAGAAACTTGAAACATAACATGGCTTATGGTTTCAAAGGACTACAATAGTCGAAGAGCGAATTGAAAGGAACTATTGACTAGGACTGGAGCTCGATGACTCAATCTAAAGAAGGCCGCATGATTCATTAACCCACGCCTTGGGGTGACTCATGGTTTAAAGCAAGTGGGTGTGGTTTGTGATGTTGATCTTATCCTTCGCGCTGGAGGAACTGGGAAGGGCGACCATCTTCAACATGTCTTGATATCCTGTGCCTTATCCAAAACGATGCAATTCTCGAAGTGGTGTGACCCTTCCTTGGTGGAACTTAAATAGCGCATTCGGGATGTCCCAATTCCTAGATTTTTATCATCTTGCTTGGTAAGGGTTCTGGAGTGGGTCCAATAGGAGCAAGTGGGCACCTGTTTGGCAGGGCTTGTTCTATCATAGGCTTGCTCATAAGGTTCAACAAATTGAGAAATGTCCTTTGGTGGTCTCGGGCCTGTTGTTGACAGAGGCAGGATGTTAGAAGAGTTGTCATAGTAGATAGTGCTGATTTGATGCAGCTGTTGGAAAAGGAGAGCCAGCCTTTTCTTGTTTTAAATGGCCCCCACCGTTGCCTCTTCGAGACTTCTGGGCTTGGGAACATCTTCTCAACTAGGAGGCGAACCTTTGTAGGAGCCCGTAATATGAAATCTGATTAGGGGTTGATAACTTGAGTGGCTTGTCGATATTTGGGCTTGACGGTTGCTTGATGACCATGCGAACTGTGATCTTCCCTGCATTCGGTGGGTTGGTTGTGTGATTGGTCATGTTGAGGGCTTCTCCCTCCCCGCTATTAAGGAAAGGTAGGAGAATTTTCTCTCTCACCTTGCTTGGTGGCCTCTAGTTCACGGAGACCAACAGGGAAGCTGGGAATTTGTACTGTAACTGCTTTAGGGAATTGCGTGTTTGAGATATATTACAATCATCCGAGCTTCGGCTTGATTCAAGGAGTCTTGAACGCACCATGGATGAACTGGGTGTCCAAGAGTAAATAGGAAGCACGGAAGTGAATAGGCTCTCTTGCTCATGTCCTATTAAGGACCATTGAGATTTGGAAAGTGCGGAGGTGGTCCTCTGGGTGTTCAGTTCCCTTGGAACTTGGCAAATTAGTGGAATGGACGAACTTCTTAGGAAGCTGGCCCTTAAATCTCTATAATCAAGAACGACGAGCGCCTGGAACTGGAAGTTTTCCGGAATTTCCATTTTGACCAACTCTCAGTTGTTCAAGCCCTTTTTCCGTCTCAGTCCTTCGGAGGAGGGGAGTGGTTCTCAGCATCGTCTTCTTCCTCCCCTTGCAGACTCGAGAGGTTTTTTCACTTGGATCCCTCTTTCTTTCAGCTCCCAATGCCCTTTCTTGGGGCATCAAGCGCGGAGAAATTCACGTTACATCGAGCCTTTTCGCAGATATAGCGTTAAGCTGTTTGTTATCGGATTGTGTTGCCTGAGTGTCGTTGGTGATCAGGAAGAGCTTACGCGTCGGTTGAATTGGTGGCTTCTGTGTTACTGTGATGTCTTACTTGGCCCCAGAGACACAGTGCGAGTCTGGCTGCTATCTGTGCTTGAAATCAGATAAGAAATTACTACGTTTTAGAACGCGTCAGAGACAGGTAAAGGTAGATTTTGAAAGAGACAGAACGCCCTAACGTCAGGTCGTTCGAGGTTTTGTGGACTTTAACAGGAATGTGGATCCGTCGAAAGAGGTAGAACTTGAATGGGCCTAGACCTATAGTCTGATTTAAGGTGCTAAGGAGCCTCGGAAAGATTCACACTCTAAGCATGGGCCTTATTTTCAGATTATAGGCACTTTTAGACCTATAGGAGCGAGAACACTTGAAATTGCAAATGTTGGCTTGAGATTGGTTGAGTCTAAGAGGAACAGAACCTGAGTTCAGGTTTTAAGGTTCTTAGAGGTTGAAAAGGTTTGAAGCGAACTATTAAGGTTTTTTAGAATTGGGGAATTGAATTGAACCGAATTGCATGATTTTAAGGCCCAAGCGTGAATCTAGGCGAGTGGCAGTATTTAAGGATCTTGGGATTGGAATCGGAACTATAGGTCAGATCTCTAGGTTCGAGATGGCGTTGTGTAAATTAGGTAGATTGGTTGGGAATGGGCCTAAGATGGAAGCACGAATGTACTGTCATGTCTTGTAAACCAGAACCTATAGATTTGAAAGGAATCTGGCTCAGTTAATGAAAATGGAACCTGAACAAAGGAGTCACAAGTGTAACAAGCCATTGATCTGAAAAACACAAAACCAATTATTCATTAAGGTCAGGATCTAAGTGAACTGATATAGTCGGTCTTGGGTTAAGGTCTAACAGTGTGACATGCCTAGAGTAGAGCTGGTCCAATTTCACCAACAATATTGGTGGATGTATGGCCGAGTACGCCCTTATTTATGCACGGAGCATCTCGTAGACACGTGCTAACGCGGCATTGGCGGGATGAAGAGGACTTGACTGTTAGCATGTGATCATGTGAACCACTGCAACCAAGATAGAGATCCCCTTAAGGTGATCTCGGGCATAGAAAATGGCCATGATTGAGACCAAGGAGCTAGGAATGACCCTATTTCGAAGGTCACAAGCAAATTCAATTGATTATGATATGTCAAACTAACTAGAGACTTTCAAGTCTGTCTCACATCACAAAGTAGCTGTGATTATCCCGAGTGAAGTCTCGCCATTCGTTGTAGCAACTGTAAGGCCTATCGCCGCACTTAGCAAGGGCTCGTTGTCCCCTCTCAGCTATCAGGTGTCATGGAGTTTTGAGCCATGGGAATCCGCATTCGTGAATGCGTTGGGGTTGGTCAGTCGAATTTAGGGGACGCCCACCTAGTCCTATTATATGGTTCATAATCACGGACGCCCCGCATGAACATTGTTGCCACATTAATGTGCCCTCACGTCCAAGTCAAAAGTCACAGATCGGGGGTCTGGGGACATGGCTCACGAATCATGATCTGTAACCCAATTCCCCGCCTGTAGCGGCCGTCGTGACTCTTGATCTCTCTTGTCCCTCAGTTCTCCAACTCCATAACCGCTTTGCAATTAAGAAGGAGCCTATTGATTGACTTTGTGTAGAGTGCGATTGGAATTACTTGAGTGGGCGTTGAGTTCAATCTCGCCTCAATAGCATCGGAAAACGATCTAGACGCATGGATAAGGCGATCACGATGACTTGTTAGTCAAGGTTAATAAGGTGCTGATAACCTGTCCGTGTTGTTTCCATGGATGGGTATCGTGACTTTAATTGACAAAAGCGAGAGTGATAGGTCTGTTGTTCAAGCAATATATACAAGGGTGATTGACTATTATACACGAGGACAGATAAAAAACAAAGGTTAGTAAGGCATAATATTTATAACTTGATGTGTGTCCTCCTTCACCTGTCATATTAGCTTGGCAACCAACAAATTGTTAGATAAAAACTCAAAGGAGTTCGCCTTTCGATTGAATTGGCTTAGTTGAAGACAAAGAAACAAACGGGCGTTGTATGGAAATACAATATGTAGTATAATGATAAGCCAAAAACCATGGAAACAATGAAATATGATAAAGATCCTACATGTATTTAAGACTGGAATCACGATATAACAAGTGGAGTTCTTTACAGTCTGCGTGTATCTGAGAGTTAAAAGCATCATAACTATGCGATGGTTTAGATGCGAATCACACTTTAAGAAATGAGAGATCAAATGCTGCATGTCGATGATAAAGAGTTGTAAAGAAAGGTTTGTTTGATTGAGTAATCGAGTCGAGATTTTATTAGATTGGCTGGTGCACTGGCCGCTATTTTCGCTGTTGGATTCGAAAGAGAACGATGCTTTGAATTGAAATCGAATGTCGTTTTTGGAGTGTGTTTTGGCAGAGGTGTATAGAGGAATTGTAGTTCGTCGCGTGACTGTGTGTGAGGAGTTGTGATTGAAAGTCGTGGTCAAAGTGGAGGTGGTTCAGCAGCGTGGAGTTGAGGCAGTGTTGCCGTAGTTACCGTGATAGCTGGCTCACGGGACTGAGTCATGAGCTGAGCAGTATTTTTATGGCCGGAGGCAAAGACGACATGGCAAGGGAAGCCCTGCGGTATATTAGTGCTGGGATATTATGCATGTGGCGTGAGAAGTATGAGCCTTGTGCGATAGGTATGGGGCGGAGCGGTATGGATACGTGCTGTGTGTGATCAGCGTATATACGCTTCACTTTTCCCTTGGTGTTTTTGGCGAAAGAATCGTATGGTGTTGTTGAGCGTATCTCGCCTCAAATGGAGCGTTATATACGCTCATGCAGGAGCGTATTACGCTCCATTTCAGCGTATATCACTCAGTGGTTGAGTATATATTTTCAACGAAAAACCTCGATATTGTATTCCGATTGTTGATTTCCTCCGATTTATCGTGATTTCCCCTTGATTCGAGCGGCGATGCTGCTAGGTATCATTTACTCTCTACTTGGACTCTGTCAAGGCGCCTTGAAGGAGTTACTAGTGGATCGGTGGAGCATGTTGTCTAGTGCACGAAGGTTCGCGGTACGGGCGGTGATTCCGGTAGAGTATTGGGTCTAAATTATTCAAGGTGTCGCCGGTGGGCTCAGGTTTGCGTCGTCTGTTGTAGGGACAGGGGGTGCACTTATTTCTTACTCGCGGCGGTAGTTAATATCTGCGTGGAGTCTTTGTAACGGGTGTCGAATGTGAAGAATTTCAGTGAGGAAAAAGTGCAGTAGAAAAGTGTCTAGGAATAAAAGTAGTATTTAAAATAAATATTGGGCGGATTTCGAAAATGTGACGCACAGATGAAAATCAAAATCGGAGGCACGAAGTGTCAGGGAGAGTCCGAGATGGGGCTGCTGAGCAATATGTTGTTAGCAATTTGAGAGCGAAAGCTGTAGTGTAGAAACGCTTTGGAGTTTTATCGAGAAAACCGGAAGTGAAATATGTTTGCCTTGTAAGGTGGACCTTCTGCTACAATAGTCCGAGTAATGAACTCAACGTATTTCAACGTTTCGTGAGTTCAAAGGCATCTTTTTCGAGTCCAGAAACAGACGCGAGATCGCGGTATATTTTCATGCCGGATTAATGCCATTTGGGGAGACACATTTTCAGGTGTCTACAGGTAATGTTTTGATCTGCAATTTTAGGATTGTTGGATTTTCGCGTTCGCTGTTCTTTCTGATGAAAGGATGGAGACCCTAGCTGAGTCTATGGGTTCTCTATTTGGTGGCTATCAGTGCCAGCTAGTAACACGAGTTGTGCTTAATATGGCCTATGGCCTCAGTTTTGTG
>SNQN01007576.1:10781-32826 GCA_008642245.1 Bassia scoparia | reverse complement strand
GGTTTGCACAAGGAAGGAATTTGGAAATGTCAATACTCCCACAAACAACACAAATTAATGCTAATAGTTCAAGTGGTGTGCATAAGTAGAGCTCATTGTGACAAACATAAATGATTGGCAAAAAACACACAAAACTACCATTTATAACCAACTTTTTTTTCCAAAAAAAAAAATGACCTTTTAAAAAATTTCTTTCACGAAACTACCTTATAAATTAGATTTCTTTCAAAATACTACCATTTAACCATTAATAAGGTTTAACTGCCAATAATGGGTCGTCGCAATTTTTTTCTTTCGTCCCCTCTCATTTCCCTCCTCTTTTCTCGCTACCTCACCAACAACAATACCTAAGGTGACAATTATTTAATGATTTATATTAACTAGAAATGTAAAATGGTAGTATATTGAAAGAAAATCATAAAATATTTTATAAAACGTAAATTTAAAAGGTAGTTTGTTATGAAAATTTTGGTCATAAGAGGTAATTTTTTMCCTAAATATTAAAATATCTCCGGCACAATAGATGACAATCAATATCCAAAAGATGTGAAGAAATTTGTTATGCCATGGTAGAGAAGATGACTTTGTGAAACATAGAGATAAAACAGCTTGATTCTAAATGTCAAGAACAAATTTAGAAACTCAAAGAGTACACACATCACAGTATCATMCCTCCCTCAATCAAGGCAATATATTCKATAAAAGCGATGCAATGAAGTTATGGCGCATAACAACCAGCTTTGAACCAATAAGTATTTAGCTAATAAAGCAATGTGACTTAATTAGCTACAATTCAAATTTCCAAGATTGTGGAGAAATTGAGACATATGATTTTTTCTCCATAAATACCTTAGRTYTGATCTTTTATGCGAAAAACTACCTAATTTACAAAACCTTGGACAAAACTACATTAGTTAGACAATAGTTTGTTGACCACTACCTGAATTTAGTTTCCGACTACTAAATCTTACACTAATCACGGAACGAGGTTTTTTTTCCTTCTTAACATTTTTCCTCCCTTTCTAAACAATTACCTACTAATCTTTCTCTCCGTCACTAAACAAAGCGTACATTCATAATTCCTCGTCACCGGGGTAACAATTCTTAGAGATGAGAGGCATTAATCGAGGTTGGTGTTGTGGAGGCACTATACTCAGAATAAAGGAGTGCGGAGAAGTGGAAAAGTAGGGATAAGGGAGATTATTACCGAGGTAAGAGGGAGGGGAGACCCGAAAATGAGGATTAGATTGAGTGGAGAGGGAGCTAGTTAAAAAGGAATTTGAACAGTTGATTTAAAGCGGAGAACGTAGACTTCTCGATCGTCAAGAGAGTGGAGGAGAAAATTCATGTCGAATGATCCCTTTGTAAATAATACACAGTTTGGTTCATGTTAGGCGCGAACCGTCCACTTAGTGGTATTAGGCTCGATTCGATTATTGATACGAAGAATTAGCGGGAGTATTAGCTGCAGAGAGGGAGCTACATGGGGAAGATATAAAAGGCAGAAAAAACAGCCGAGAAAATATGAGTTTAACGCCGGAAATCATATTAAGCCTAATAAGACATATCCAGATTAGACATAAATACGTAGAGAGTAAAACAATTTGAGAATCTTATCAGGGTATCTTATTACTTTTCACCAAGAAAATTATTTTCAAACTCACTTTTACTTCATTTTAAATAAATAATTATTAGTAATCACCATGTCTATGTACGCATTGCCAATGTGTCTAAGGCTTTGATTAAAATAGTTTTTTTCACAAAAAGATCAGCGTAACTACGGTAAATTATACTGGACCCAAAAGGACTTGTAATAAATAATCATACAGCGAATTATGAACAGGCTATAAACATCCTCCGACACTAAGACACTACAATGAATAAAGGGAAGATGGGAAGGGTGAGAGTTGAAGCTAGATTGTAGAGTAATGCGTATCCGAGAACTAATAAACCCTACATCACTGAAAAGATTGAGAGAAAAGTCAATGCCATAGGGATGGAGCTCATGTAAAATGGAAAATGAAGTGCACCTTTGTATGCAGGGACAAGCTTAATTTCGGCTGAAGATAGAGAGAAGTTTTAGGTGAGGCAGTGTGTGACCTGGTATTCAAGATCGATCAGCCTTGCATTTGCCAAATGATGCGCAAAGAGATAGCTCAATACTGCTATATAGAGCTTGGCTTTCAAGATACTACAGGAAGAGGAATAAGGTATAAGTTAAGAATACTAGCTAAAATACATGCTGGGGAATGTATAATCGATTGAGGTAGGTTATGAGACTCGTATAAAGGATAACTATCTCATACTTGCAGACTAGGCGCAGGCTATAAGTAAAAACTACAGAGATTAGAAATGAGGGCCAGCAGAAGAAGGGAACAACTAGTAGAAGCACGTTTAATGTGTTCTCAAACTTCAGACTATGAATATTACACCTGTAATTACGAGCTTCACAAATGCCAACGATGAAGTGCAAGTAGGGCAGAAGAAGAGAACGTAGAAGATATCATGTCAACAAAATGTACAGTATGAGCTTAGTACATTAACGCCAAAGTCTAGGATAAAGAGTTTTGCCCAAGAATATTCCATTCTCCACACAATTACAGAACCACTACATACTAAGATGGCATAGAAAATCTGATTCTATCTGTCAGTATTTGACCCAAAGAACACAGCAATGCAAATAGATACAGTCAGTGTGATAGTCTTGTATAACGGGTGATTGTCAAAATACAGTATATTTGTGAAATCGACAGGACACTACTTGATGAAAACTCAAATATAACGGGTATTGGAGAAGATGTCAGGAGGCATAGAAATGCTAGGCCTAGAGTGAATTTATAGACACGTATGCGTATATTCAAGTGATGTTCTTGAAAAAATCTGACAGCCAAATCAGACAGGTGATGGCTTGCAGAAGAGAGATTTGGCAGATGAGTGCTCAATCTGAGAGTGTCTGCAACTCAGGACAAAAGCACAACATGTAGTAAACATAACGAA
Organism: Bassia scoparia; assembly: GCA_008642245.1. Classification (NCBI taxonomy): domain Eukaryota; kingdom Viridiplantae; phylum Streptophyta; class Magnoliopsida; order Caryophyllales; family Amaranthaceae; genus Bassia; species Bassia scoparia. The sequence goes on along the minus strand of SNQN01007576.1, from coordinate 29,829 downwards.
TGACTTACATAAACAATGACTACGTCCTAGCTATCTCTTTATCAAAGGAAAAGCACTCATATAACGTTGATTACGAAAGGGCTTCTGTGAGAACTTCAAAAATGAAGTAAACAAGACGCTCAATAATAATGGAATCACTTGGAATTAAGTGGGAAAAAAGTAATGACTGTGAACAGAATCAACTGTTACTTAGATGTAAATGAATGTATGTTCTTCAATCGAGCGTGCGGAGTTTACATGAGTTAGAGAACCATAAGAAAGAGGCAGAAATCACAAGACCAGGTGTTCAAACAATTGGCTTTTGTCTACTCAATATCACCACATACCTATATCTAATCAAGTATCGTGAACTCAAAACTATAAGAGTGAGTGAAGAAGCGCAACACTGTTTATAGCATACTCCCAGATGATACAGCTTCTTAATTTGCTTGGTTGTATATATCTGATCCTTCAAGGATTATAAAGACAGAATAAACTAGACGACGTCTCCTGAGTGAAATATTTTTAATTGTGATGAGCCACCTCACGAGATCACTGTGGGTAACTTTTGTGCGACGTGGTGAAATAGACATAAGACAATTCAAACCCATCAAACTCCTGCCATGTTGACATACAATAGCGATTTTATATCATTTGTAAGCTTAGTCAACAACCACGAAAGCACACTAGACAGTAGCCTTTGGTCACTTTGAAGGGAATGAATAACAGATATAAAATCAGTTGATAAATAGAAATACATCAACTGAACTGTAAAGTTCTTGATGTGCGTCAGCTCTTGCTGAGTAGCTGAGACAACTTGGCGTTATCATACTGCGTGGATGACTCCCTGTGCTTGAAAAGTTGCTCTTCCTTGCTTTCCAGTCTGAAACTTCATTAATGTGTCTTTCTTCGCGTTGATACCATCCTGACAGCTTGCAAGCAGATCAGGCCTGCACGTAGCTTGGCAGCTTCCATATTTTGCTTAGCGCTGCATTTCTCTACCTCAAGCCTTCGAACGGAAGCATTTGCTCGGTCAACCTGTCCACTTGCTTTACCAAGTGCATTCTCCATTTCAGAAAGCTTTTTCATTGTGTTTTCCTCTAAAGCTTGCTTCTCCTTCTTGAGGCGCTCCACTTCCTCCTTTTCTTGCCTTAAAGTCTTTAGCTCGCCTTTTTCCTTGCTAAGCCTTCGGGCAGCCTGCATAACCTTTTGGTTCGCCCACTCTGTCCATTCTTGAAGCTGGTGCTGTAGCTCTCTAATTCTAGGCACTAGTTTGATAATCATCTCATCCTTTTGGTCCTGTGGCACCCACTGAGCCAAAGACTTATCATAAGATATCCCAGCAGCACTGGAAATAGCATCACTATTACAACTTGGAGTCACTTGAGAAGGATTACTTTTTGTTGGTAATGAAAGTGAAAGTTCAGTATCAGCAGCTGAGACTGCTGGTTTGGTTTTTGCCATTGGTGTCGCAGAAGTCTGATCGGTTTTGGGAGATGGAGAACTAGTKCTTCGGGCATCTATACTAAATGAAGGCGACGAGGATGAAACTGTAGAACAAGCAGAGAAACTGATGCTTCCATTTTCATGAGCCAACTCCAATCCCATAGCCATTGCTTTGCTTATCTTAAGGGAGGCATTCTTCAAGTTATGACCTGCAGATTCAGATGTGGCTCTGATTCGTTTATCCAATATGTAACCACTAAACTTTGCTGTTCGGAAAGACCCTTTTGCCCCATAAGACCTATAACTTTTCTCTAAATGAAGAGATTTCTGTCGAAGTGCCGAATCTCTCTTCGAACTGCTGGAATGTATCTTCTTGCTTGAKATAAACTTTTCTTCCAGGGAAACAGTCTGTGATATACCTACTGCACTGAATGGCTTATCGACGAGATTAGATGATGAGGGGACTGAGCCATCCTTCTCCAAACTAGGTCCATTTGGGACAGCCGAATTTTTTGGTTTGGTGAGGTTTGGAACTCCGTCAGCTGTGTCCGTATCAATTTGATTTGCATTGCATGGGATTGTCGGAACTGCTTTAGAGGGACTAGGAAGACTCATTTCTGCACTTTTGGACTCAGCTTTAGACTGAGACTGAGGAGGACTAGACAAAGTATCATTTGAGGAACTGTCACCAACCAAGTTACTTAAAGGGTCACTATCCATGGCACAGGCATGTGACACATTCATATCACATATTAGCAAACACCACATTGCATCTCCAGTGCTGAAGAAGGGCCTAACTTCTCGGAGTACACATACTAACTCTGCCAATACATACTTCTCCAGCTGCTGCAAATCCTCAAAACAATGTTCTCTCAATGGATTAATATCTTGCCCATTCCTAAGAAAAACCAAAGCATTATCCACAATATTAGATACAGTATCCTTAGACCCATAACAAAGACCAGACCTCAAAATCGCCTTGGTAGCAACTTCTTCTGTGTAACCGCAAGTGACAATCTTCTTAATTGCACTCCTAAAGATAGCATCAAGATTGCTCAAAACAAGCTCCTCCAGCTGACTTTCCGTAAGATCACTCCAATCTGCATCTTGGAACTCATCATTTTCCACTTCCTCTCTTGGATGACTAGAACCCACTTCAGACAAAACCCCCATAGATACACTTGACAGTCCAAGYTCAAGTTTCAAACTGTCCGAATGCTCTTGACATACACCACAGACATCACAAGGGCTAGGCGGGTGAGCATGACTAGCTGCCATCTCAAATTTCTCAGCTGTGAATTCATAACTTGACCCATCATTTAAGGTAGAGGGCAAGACCTTATTAGGGTCACTTAGAGGTGGATCAGCCCGAAATTTTCGCTTATTTCTGCTTCCTTTCTCTTGAACAGACAATGGGGATAATGTAGCACCACTAGTACTTGCTTTGGCTACCATGGATGCCATCATTCAGCTGCCCATCAAAACAAGAAACAACAACACACCCAAGTACATTTCATCAAATTCTAACATTTCATTAATTGAATGGTCCAAAACAATCCCTAACAATCAATCACACACTATATCCAACAATCCCACTTACATAAACAAATACTGAAATACACCATGATTCCAATACAACCAATGAACCAATCACATTAAAATTAAATTAAACATTCAACGCTACAATCAATAGTTCAATACAATCACTTCACCTTCCGATTATCAAAAATCGACCATCAAATAACCCATCATCAATCACTAACAATCCGATTCAATCAGTCGATCTTCCAACATCATAACCATTAAAAAATCACATTTTTTTTGCCCCCACAAAATCAAACTGATTGATTATGCTAAATTTCAACTACACACTGATTGAATAAACTGATTCACAAATTAACATTAAACCCAAAAAAACAGAATCTTGGCAATTGCATAAATTCCAAAATTAATAATACAAACAATCAAATAATCAGGAAAACAAAAGAACCCTATTGAAAATCAGATAAAAAAAGAAGAAGGGTGCAAAAATTTTCAGTACCAGATCAAAGCGAGCAGCTGAGAAGACGAATTGTTTGGACGATGGTAAGCAAAGTTCTTTAATTTATTTATTTTTTTTTTAATTATTTTTTATGTTCTTGTATTTGTTGTTCTTTGTTGTTGGTGGTGTGATTGAGGACCGCAAAAACAAAGGTTTTGGGTGGCGAAAGAACAAAGTATAAATGAGAAAAGACTTCACCAAAAAACAACAAAGGTTTTTTTTTGGTAGTAAAAATAATTTACTATCACTATTAGGAATATTGGATTATGTTTTGTGTTGATTTTGTTCCTCTTTTGGTATTTTCAATGCGCTACTGATCTTTGGAATCATATTCGATTATGTAGCTGTAAAAAGAAAATTAGCTTGATTCGAATCGATCGAAAAAGAAGAAATATAATCTATCTGAAATGAAACTTGGTTGATTTGGAAATGAATGGTTTCTGAAATAATGGGTTGAAATTGACTTGAGCCGATGTGGTTAGTCGTTAGTGTTATATTGACTGTGATCATTGGTTCAATTAGACACTTCGTGCAACAAGTGTTGGAAACGTCGTTTTTAGTTAGGATTTGATTTACGTAAACCAAAAACTTTAACAAATGCGTAATTCTAGGTGTGAATGTATTTGTTGAGGATACAATAAATGTACGTAATGCGATTAGATTTTTCTGAAGTATGCACATAACGTAAAATGGATTTCCGGTTAGTTGGATATGCACTTTTGCCTATATGATCACAATGACCAAGATCGCGAGTATATGAACACACAGTATGTCAAATATCAATTGTCCTTGTATTTAAAGATGCCAAAATAGCAAGAGGTCCACGATCCAAGCATGCAGACTATTACAAGGTACAAACAATTTGATCCAACGTCATTTAGCCTTTAGCTACATACATTTATAGTTACACACTCGCACGTAAACCTCAATATGTGTTACGTGTTGCAAAACTATTTTATTTATGCCTCTAAATGAGTGGCAATGGTTCACTTTCAAAATATCCACAAGCGTGTATTTTCAAATTCCAATCTGGTACTTGCATAGGGTTTGCAAGCACAAAGTTTTTTAAGACACAAAACTTAATATGAGCTCAACCAATTTGATTCAATGTGATTTATAAGTTAATACTACATATGTTTTTAGACACAGGTTGACCTCGATCAATAGTGTTGCAAGGGTTGCAAACTATTTTATTATGGTTCTAAATTAGTGGGAATAGTTACACTTCAAAATATCTACAAGCATGTAGTTGCAAGTCCATAAAACATAGTGCTTGCATATTGTTTGGGAGCATAAGTTTGGATCTCAAGAATATATATATGCATAAAGAATTTTGTTCAACATTTCAAAAAGTTGTTGGTCCATTCCTTTAGAATAGTTGACTTAAAACACTTGTTTTACTTTACAATAAGCGCAAAAAAAAAAAATTATGTAATGTGATTTTACTTATTTGAGAATTGAAAAAAGATATATTATCATATGCTATTTATCCAATCTAAAACTCCTACTTAAGTAGTTATGCTCTCTTCATACCACCAACACCTCCATACTTTCTCTAATTTTTGTAATTGTAACATTTTACTTTTTCACGATTTCTAAGCTCTCTTCATACCACCAAAGGCACAAGACCCCTTCATAAGTTCATACTTTCTCTATTTTTTGTAATTGCAACCCTTTTTTTAAACTTTTTGCGATTTCTAAGCCATAACTGTGTATGATTTATTTTTTAGAGATTAGAAACACTATCATAATTCTCTAAAGACATGATACATGTAGAAGCTGTATCAACCGATCAACAGAGAGCACATTACAAATCAATACGGTACTAATTTTGATTTAGTGGTTAGGGTCTCATTTAAATCAACATAATTAAGAAGTTCATTACATACAAGTGTATGCATACTATAGTGATTAAAGCTTCCTCTAGGTTTCAGGACTCTTGAGATCGATTCTCATTCTCGTCTTTATGACTCCCTTAACACGTGTATCGTATCATTACCTACTTGTAAGCTTTTACAGATATATAGTTGGCCAATGCCCATTACAGTGACTATCAACGCAAATTATTAGGTGCAATCCCCTTACCTAGCAAAATACAACCCCCTTCCCCCTAACTTATGTGACACATGATTTATTCCCCTTCCCCTATTATTTCTCACGCATGATTTTTTTAAAAATAAAAAATCATTAATTAAATAAAATTAGATAGATATAAATATTTGACAACTAATAAAAGCAATGAAGGGGATTGTATCTTGCAATGTAGGGAGGGTTTGTATAATATAGGCTTTGGACTATCAAAAAGAACAAAGCTACTTCCAAGTTTATGGGCTTCCAGCCCAATTGAACTAATTATAGGCCCAGAAACCGGGCTTCTTATTAAACCCAAATCTTTATTTGCTTCTTTGGTTTTACTTGTTTTCTCAAAAGTGTTGAAGTTTTCTTGATTTTAGAGGCACCAATTTACTAAATTCTAAGTTTTAGTAAATGTTACTCTTCTGGTCTCTTTTTTTAAGTTAATGTTTTCCATTGAAAATTGTTTTTCCTAAAAAATGATTTTCCAAGAAAATTATTTTCATTTGAAACAAAGGGAGCCTAAATTAGTGGCGCTATTTATCCAATCTAAATTAAAACTATATACGTAAGCAGTTATGCTTTCTTCATACCAGCATGGCAGCATAAACTTCATACTTTCTCTAATTTTTGTAATTGCAACATTTTCACTTTTCGCGATTTCTAAGCTATAACTTTGTAAAATTTATTTTTTGAGATTAGAAACACTATATTATTCTCTAAAGACAATACGGAGTACTAATTTTGATTTAGTGGAATTAGGGTCCCATTTAAATCAACCATAATTAAAAAGTCTCACACACACAAAGTATATGCATACTAGAGTGAGGGATAACTCAAGTGGTTAAAACTTCCCTCCCGGTTTCAGGAGATCCTGAGATTGATTCTCATCTCCGTCTTTATGACTCCCTTAACAAGTATATGCGTATCATTACCTACTTGTAAAGCTTATTAGTTATTACCAGATTATATAGATTGGGCCAATACCCATTACAGTGACTATCAAAAAGAACAAAGCTACTTCCAAGTTTATGGGCTTTCAGCCCAATTGTATTAAATATAGGCCCATAAAACCGGGCTTCTTATTAAACCCAAATCTTTAATTTGCTTCTTTGGTTTTACTTCTTTTCTCAAAAGTGTTGAAGTTTTCTTGATTTTAGAGGCACCAATTTACCAAATTCTAAGTTTTAGTAGGAGAGAGAGTCCACTAATTACTGATGGAAATTATTTGGCGCTCCATAACACAAACAAGCGAGACCAGGGGAAACCACAAGAGAATCTACAAAATTAACTGATTGGTTCAACAATACGGTTTGCACACCAAGGAAGGAATTTGGATAATGTCAATACTCCCACTACAACACAAATTAATCGCTAATCAGGCTTCAAGTGCGTGTGCTACAGTAGAGCCTCATTGCTGACATACAAAACTGATTGGCAAAAAACTACACAAACGACATTTATACCAACTTTTTTTCCAAAAAAAAAAATGACCTTTAAAAAAATTCTTTCACGAAACCTACCTTATATACTTAGATTTCTTTCAAAATACCTACTATTTAACGCATTAATACAGGTTTAACTGCCAATAATGGGTCGTCGCATTATTTTTTCTTTCGTCCCCCTCATTTCTCCTCTTTTCGCGCTACTCAACCCAACAACAATACCTAAGGTGACAATTATTTAATGATTTATATTAACTATGAAATGTCAAATATGGTAAGTATTAAATGCAAAGAAAATCATCAAAATATTATAAAAGTAGAATAAATTGAAAAGTAGTTTGTTACTGAAAATTCTGGTCATCAAGAGGTAATTTTTGCGCCTAAATATTAAACATATCTCCGGCACAATAGATGACCAATCATATCCAAAAGATGTGAAGAAATTTTATGCCACTGGTAGAAGAAGAATGACTTGTGAAACCATAGAATAAAAAATCAGCTTGATTCTAAATGTAAGCAACAATTAGAAACTCAAGAGTACACACATCAACAGTATCCATCGCCTCCCCAATCAAGGCAATATATCCCCATAATAAGCGATGCAATGAGTTATCGGGCGCATAACGAACGCACTTGAACCAATAGTATTAGCTAACTACTAACAATGTGAACTTAATTCAGCTACAACTTCAAATTTCAAGTATTGCTGGAGAAGATTGACGACAATAACCTGAATTTTTTCTCATAAAACCTTATTGTGAATCCTTTATGCGGAAAAACTACCTAATTACAAAACTTGGACAAAACTACATTACGTTAGACAATAGTTGTTGACCCATACCTGAATTTAGTTTCCGGACTACTAAATCTTATCACTATCACGGAACGAGGTTTTTTTTCCCTTCTTAAATTTTTTTTCCTCCTTTAAAACAATTCCTACTAATCTTTCTCTCCGTCACTAAACAAAGCGTACATTCATAATTCCTCCACCGGGGGTAACATATTCTTAGAGATGAGGCGTTAATCCGAGGTTGGGTGGGAAGGCAATACTCAGAATAAGAGGAGTGCGGAGAGCTGGAAAGTGGGATAAGGGAGATTTTACGAGTAGAGGGAGACCGAAAATGTTGGTGGAGGGAGCTTTAAAAAGGATTGAACAGTTGATTTAACAGCGGAGCGAGACTTCCGATCGTCAGGGAGTGAGATGGGAAAGATTCATGTCGACTGACCTCTTGTAATAACTCACGTTTGGTTCATGTAGCCGACCCCAACTTAGGGATAGGCTCGATTCGATTATTGATACAGATAAATAGCGGGGGACGTTATTAGACGCGGAAGCTACAGGGGAAAGATATAAGGCAGAAAAAACAGCCGAAAAATATAGTTTAACGCCGAAATCATATTATAGCTATAAGAACCATAGCAGATCTACGACATAAATACCGACGAGAGTAAAACAAATTTGAACGAATCTTATCAGGGTCATCTATCAACTTTTCACAGATAAATTTTTTCCAAAATCACTTTTACATTCATTTACAAAATATTAAGAATCACTCATGTCTATGTACGCATTGCCAATGTGTCTAAGCTTGATTAAAATAGTTTTTCACAAAAGATCAGCGTAAACTACGGTAAATTATAAACTGGACCCCACAAGACTTGTAATAAATAATGCGCAACAGCCGATTATGAACAGGCCTAAAACATCCTCACACTAAACACTACAATGAATAATAGGGAAGATGGAGAAGGTGAGTTGACGCTATGCATTCTAGAGTAAGCGTTCCAACTAATAAACCTCTCATCACTTGAAAATTGAGAAAGAAAAAGTCAATGCCATAGATGGTAGCTCACTGTAATAATGGCCAAAAAGTGCACCTTTGATGAGGGAAAGCTAATTTCGATGAAGATAGAGACGAACGTTTTGAAGGCAGTGGTGTCTGGTATCAAGACATCACCTTTGCATTTGGGAAAAGAGATAGCCAATACTTTTAACGCTTTGGCTTTCAATGATACTACAGGAAGAAATAAGGTATCAGTTAGAAATCAGCAAAATACATCGCTCGGGGAATGTATAATCATGTAGGAGTGTAGCGACTCGATTAAAGGTACTTCTCATACTGCAGACCTAGGCGAGCTATAAGTAAACAACTACAGAGATTAGAAATGGGGCCCAGCAGAAGAAGGGAAGCAACATAGAGCACTTTAATGTTTCTCTAAACTTCAAGACATGAATATGTATCCAGCACATGCTAAACGAGCTTTCAAGAAGGTAAGCACAAAGAAGAGAACGTAAAGAATAGTCCACAAAAGTACCATGAGCTTAGTAGCATTCAACAGCCAACAGTCTAATAAAGGAGTTTTGCCCAGATCGAATATTCCCATTCTCCGACAATTACGACCATCATACCCAAGATGGCATAGAAAATCCTATTCTTTGCAGATGACCAAAGAACACACGCAATGCAAATAGATACGTCACGTGTAAGTCTGTATAACGGGTATTGCAAATACATATATTATGTGGTAAACACAGGAACATACTTGTACAAACTAAATGGTATGAAGAAAGTCAGCAGGCCATTAGAAAGTGCTGCAGTGATCTATAGACATCAGCTTATCTCAATGATGTTCTGAAAAATCTGAACAGCCAATCAACAGGTGAGCTGCAGAAGAGATATTTGCGCAGTGACGGCTCAATCAATGTCTTGGCAACTCAGACGATCAAAACACAACATGTATAAACATAACGAATGACTTACATAAACAATGACTACGTCCTAGCTATCTCTTTATCAAAGGAAAAGCCCATAAACGTTGATTAGAAAGGGCTTCGGGAGAACTTCAAAAAAAGAAACAAAGCTGCAATAATATGAATGCACCCTTGGAATTAAGTGGGAAAAAAGTATGACTGTGGAACCAGATAGTCAACTGGTTACTAGATATAATATGAATTTATGTCTCAATCCAGCAGTCGGAGTTTAAATGAGTAGAACCTAGAAAGAGGCAGAACATCACAAGCCAGGTTCAAACATCTGGCTTTGTCTACTCAAATCCCCATACCTTTCATCAAGTAATCGTGAAACTCAAAACTATACAGAGTGAGTGAGAGACGCACAACTGTTTATCATACTCCCAGGATGATACAGCTTCTGTATTTGCTTGGTTGTTATTCTGTCCCTTAAGGATTATAACAGCAGCACGTCTCCTGAGTGAAAATATTTTTAATTTGAGAGGCACCTCAACAGATCATGTGGGTAACTTTTGTGGACTGGACATATAGCATAAACTTTCAAAACCCCACAAACTCCTCCGATGTTAAACAATAATTTTATATCATTGAGCTTAGTCAACCAACACGAAAGCACAATAACAGTATCGCCCGCTTTGGTCCACTTGAAGGGGAATGAATCAACAGATGATAAATCCAGTCTGTAAATAGAAATACTCAAGCTGATGTAATAGTTCTTGAGCTTGCTCAAGCTCCTGCTGATGCTGAAGACAACTTGGCGTTTTCTCTGCGTGAGCTCCTGTCCTTGAAAATTGCTCTTCTGCTTTCACATGTCCTGAAACTTCATTAATGTGTCTTCTCTCGCGTTGATACCTCCTGACCAGCTTGCAAGGCAGACTCAGGCCTGCACGTAGCTTGGCGCTTCATTTCTTGCTAGCGCTGCATTTCTCTACCATCAAGCCATCCGAACGGAACATTTGCTCGGTCAAACCCTGACACTTGCTTTACCAACGTGCATCTCCATTTCAGAAAGCTTTTCATTGTGTTTTCCTCTAAAGCTTGCTCTCCTTCTGAGGCGCTCCACTTCCGTCCTTTTCTTTGCTAAAGTCTTTAAGCTCACCTTTTTCCTTGCTAAGCCTCGGGCAGTCCTGCATAACCTTTTGGTTCGCCCACTTGTCCATTCTGAAGCTGGTGCTGTAGCTCTCTAAGTCTAAGGCACTTAGTTTGATAGACACTCATCCTTTTGAATCGCTGTGGCACCACTGACCAAGACTTTATCATAAGATACCTCAGCAGCACTGGAAGATAGATCACTATACGAACTTTGGTAGTCCTTGAGAAGGATTACTTTTTGTTGGTACTGAAAGTGAAATTCAGTATCAGCAGCTGAGACTCTGTTTGGTTTTTTGCCATTGGTGTCAGAAGTTGATCGGTTTTGGGAGATGGAGAACTAGTCCTCGGCATCTATACTAAATTGAAGGCGACGAGGGAGAAACGTAGAACAAGCAGAGAAGAGCTGATGCTTCAATTTTTCATGAGCCAACTCCCAACCCATAGCCATGCTTGCTATCTTAAGGGAGGCATTCTTCACGTTATGACTGCAATTCAGTATGTGGCTCTGATTTCGTTTATCATATGTAAACCACTAACTTTGCTGTTCGGAAAGACCCTTTGCCCCATAAAGACCTATAACTTTCTCTAAATGAAGAGGATTCTGTCGAATGGCCGAAATCTCTCTTCGAACTGCTGGAAGTGTATCTTCTTGCTTGAAATCAACTTTTCTTCCAGGGAACAGTCTGTGATAATACCCTACTGCACTGAATGCTTATGCCGCGAGATTAGATGATCGAGGGGACTGAGCCATCCTTCTCCAATACAGTCCATTTGTGGAACAGACCGAATTTTTTTGGTTTGGTGAGGTTTGGAACTCCGTCAGCTGTGTCGTACAAAATTTGATTTGCATTGCATGGGATTGTCGTGATCTGCTTTAGAGGACTAGGAAGATCATTTGCACTTTTGACTCACTTTAGACGAGACTGAGGAGGACTAGACAAAGTATCATTTGTAGGAACTGTCACCACTACAAGTTACTAAGGGTCTATCCATGGCAGCAGGCATTGACACATTCATATCTAACATATGAGCACAACACCACATTGCCATGCTCCCAGGCTGAAGAAGGGCCTAACTTCTTCGGAGGACACATACTAAACTTCTGCAAATACATACTTCTCCCAGCTGCTGCAAATCCAAAACAATGTTCTCTCAATGGATTAATATTTGCCCATTCAAGAAAAACCAAAGCATGTATCCCAAATTGAATACAGTATCCTTTAAAGACCCATAACAAAGACAGAACTCAAAATCGCTTGGTAGCAACTTCTCTGTGTAAGCCGCAAGTGACAATCTCTTAAATGCACTCCTAAAGATAGCATCAAGATTGCTCAAAACAAGCTCCTCCAGCTGACTTTCCGTAAGAGCACTTCACAACTGCACTTGGAACTCATCATTTTCCACCTCTCTTGGATGACTAGAACCCACTTCAGACAAACCCCATAGATTACACTGTGACAGTCCGAAGACAAGTTGCAAACTGTCCGAAGCTCTCGACATACACACAGACATCACAAGGGCTAAGGCGGGTGAGCATGACTAGCGCCATCTCAAATTTCTCAGCTGTGAATTCATACTTGACCCATCCATTTTAAGGTAGAGGGGCAAGACCTTATTAGGGTCCTAGAGTGGATCAGCCCGAAATTTTCGCGTTATTTCTGGCTTTTCCTTTCTCTTGAACAGACAAGGGGATAATGTAGCACCACTAGTACTTGCTTGGTGTACCATGGATGCCATCATTCGCTGCCCATCAAAACAAGTAAACAACAACACCAAGTACATTTCATCAAATCTAAACATTTCATTAATTGAATGGTCCAATAACATCCAACAATCATCACACACCTATATCCAAACATCCCACTTACATAAACAATACGAAATACACGATGATTCCAATACAAGCAATGAACCAATCACATAAATTAAATAAACATTCAACGCTACAATCAATAGTTCAAGTACAATCACTTCACCTTCCCCGATTATCAAAAATCGAACCATCAAAATACCATCATCATCACTAACATCCGATTCATGCAGTCGATCTCCAACATCATAATCCAATTAAAAATCACATTTTTTGCCCCCACAAAATCAAACTGATTGATATTATCAATTGCAACTACACACTGATTGATAAACTGAGTTCACAAATTAACATTAACCCAAAAAAAACAGAATTCTTGGCAATTGCAAAACCAAATTAATAATACAAACAATCAAAATAATCAGTGAAAGAACAAAAGACCCATTGAAAATCAGATAAAAAAAGAAGAAGGGTGCAAAATTTCAGTACAAGATCAAAGCGAGAGCTGAGAAACGAATTGTTTGACGAGGGTGAAAAGCAAAGTCTTTTAATTATTTTTTTTTTAATATTTTATGTCTTATTTGTTGTTCTTGTTGTTGGTGGTTGATTGGGACCGCAAAAACAAAGGTTTGGGGGCGAAAGAACAAAGTATAAATGAGAAAGACTCACCAAAAAACAACAAAGGTTTTTTTGGTAAGTAAAAATAATTTACTATCACTTAGGAATATGGGATTATGTTTTTGTTGATTTTGTTCCTCTTTGGTAATTTTCAATGTCGCTCTGATCTTTGAACAATATTCATTTATGCTTAGACCTGTAAAAAGAAAATTAGCTTGATTCGATCGATCGAAAAAGAAGAAAATATAATCCTATCGAAATGAAACTTGGGTTGATTTGGAAATGAATGGTTTCTGAAATAAGGGTTGAAATTGATTGAGCAGTGTGGTTAGTCGTTAGGTATTATTTGACTGTGATCATTGGTCAATTAGACACTTCGTGCAACAAGTGTTGGAAACGTCGTTTTTAGGTAGGATTTGATTTACGTAAACCAAAAACTTTAAACAAATGCGTAATCTAAGGTGTGAATATTTGTTGAGGATACAATAAATGCTACGTAATGCGATTAGATTTTTCTGAAGTATGCACATAAGTAAAATGGATTTCCGGTTAGTTGGATATGCACTTTATGCCTATATGATCACAATGACCAAGATCGCGAGTTTTGAACAGCAAGTCAATTGTCCGTATTTAAAGATGGCCAAAATAGCAAGAGTCCAGAGTCAAGCATGCAGACCTATTACAAGGTACACCAATTTGATCAACGTCATTAGCCTTATAGCTTACATACATTATAGTTACACACTCGACACGTAAACCTCAATATGTGTTACGTGTTGCAAAACTATTTTATTTATGCCTCTAAATGAGTGGCAATGGTTTCACTTTCAAATATCCACAAGCGTGTATTTCAATTCCAATCTGGTACTTGCATAGGGTTTGCAAGCAAAATTTTTTAAGACACAAACTTATTATGAGGCTCAACCATTTGATTTCGTGATTTATAAGTTTATAACTACATAGTTTTTAGACACAGTTGACCTCGATCAATAGGTGTTGCAAGGTGTTGCAAACTATTTTATTATGGTTCTAAATTAGGTGGCAATAGTTACACTCCAAAATATCTAAAGCATGTAGTTTTGCAAGTTCATAAAAATAGTGCTTGCATATTGTTTGGGAGCATAAGTTTGGATCTCAAGAATATATTTGCATAAGAATTTTTGTTCAACATTTCAAAAAGTTGTTGGTCCATTCCTTAGAATAGTTGACTTAAAGTACACTTGTTTTACTTTACAATAAGCCGCAAAAAAATTTATGAATGTGATTTACTTATTTGAGGAATTGGAAAAAAGATATATATCATATGCTATTTATCCAATCTAAAACTCCTACTTAAGTAGTTTGCTCTCTTCATACCACCAACACCTCCATACTTTCTCTAATTTTTGTAATTGTAACATTTTTACTTTTTCACGATTTCTAAGCTCTCTTCATACCACCAAGCACCCCCTTCAAATGTTCATACTTTCTCTATTTTTTGTAATTGCAACCCTTTTTTTTACTTTTTGCGATTTCTAAGCACATACTGTGTATGATTTATTTTTTAGAGATTAGAAACACTATCATAATTCTCTGGACATGATACATGTAGAACTGTATCAACGCGATCAACAGAGAGCACATTACAATCAATTACGGAGTACTAATTTTGATTTAGTTGGAGGAGTCCTTTAAATCAACCATAATAAAGAAGTCTCATCTACAAAGTGTATGCATACTATATGTGATTAAGTATGCTCCTCAGGTTTCAGGAACTCCTGAGATCGATTCTCATTCTCCGTCTTTATGACTCCCTTAACACGTGTAATGCGTATCAATTACCTACTTGTAAGCTTTTACCAGATTATATAGGTGGGCCAATGCCCATTACAGTGACTATCAACGCAAATTATTAGGTGCAATCCCCTACTAGCAAATACAACCCCTTCCCCCTACTTATGTGAACAATGATTTATTCCTCCCCCTATTATTTCTCACGCATGATTTTTTAAAAATAAAAAATCATTATAAATAAATTAGATAGATATAAATATTTGACAACTAATAAGCAATGAAGGGGGTGTATCTTGCAATGTAGGGAGGGTTTGTATAATATAGCTTTGATTATCAAAAAGAACAAAGCCTTCAGTTTATGGGCTTCGCCCAATTGAACTAATTATAGGGCCCAGAACGGGCTTCTATTAACCGAATTTTATTGCTTCTTTGGTTTTACTTTTTCTCAAAGTGTTGAGTTTCTGATTTTAGAGGCACCATTACAAATTCGAAGTTTAGTAAATGTTACTCTTTTGGTCTTTTTTTAATGTTCAGAAAGTTCCTATAATCACAAATTCATCGAAGACCTAATCTGGCAATATACCTTCAAATACTAAATTATTTGGTCCTAAACTATCTTCATTGTGGGGCATAATTTTGGATCCATTTGTATAGTAATAAAATTTCGACATCAAATCTATGTAGTTGAATTCTTGATTTAGGCACCATCTAAGTTTAAGCTTTTAGTAAAGTACTCTCTGGCGCTTTTAAGTAATAATTTCATTGAAATTTTATTCCTAAATATTCGAATTATTTAGAATGTGAAAAAGATATCTAAATTACTGGTGCTATTATCCAATCTAAATTAAACATATACTAAGCCAGTTATCTTTTCACAGCGGCATACATGTATAAACTTCATACTTTACTCTATTTTTGTAATTTGCAAACATTTTTTCACTTTTCGCGAATTTCTAAGCTATATAGCTTTTAAAATGTATTTTTGAGATTAGAAACACATATATTATTCTCTAGAACAGACCAGAAATTACAACGTAGAGAGAATACAAAATACGAGTATAATTTGATTTAGTGGAATTAGAAGGTCCATTTAAATCAACCATAATTAAAGTCCGTCACACACACAAAGTAATGCATACAGGTGAAGGGATAACTCAGTGATTAAAACGTTTCCCTCCCGGATGTCAGGAGATCTTTGAGATCGATCTCATCTCACGCTTTAGCTCCCTTACAAGTAATGCGTATATTACCTACTGTAAAGCTTATTAGTATTAACTAGATTATATAGATTGGGCAATACCCATTTACAGTGTGACTATCAAAAAGAACAAAGCCTATTCCAAGTTTATGGGCTTCCAGCCCCAATTGTATTAATATAGGCCCAAAACCGGGCTCTTATAAACCCAAATCTTTATTGCTTCTTTGGTTTACTTCTTTTCTCAAAAGTGTGAGTTTCTTGATTTTAGAGGCACCTAATTTACCAAATCAAGTTTAAGTAAATTGTTACTGCTTCGGTCTCTTTTTTAACTATCCTGTAAAGTAGTCAACCTTTTAAAAGGTGAAAGTTTGATGAAAATGGATTGGTTAAGTCAATCATATTTTAGAGTAGATACTGTTGAATTTGTCTCATATCGTTCGATATAACGAAAAAAACCACCAGCGTATTCTGTAGTATCCCTAAGTGAGGGTGAGGATAGTTCAAGGGTTGAAAGTTTCCTCTACGATTTCAGAGACACGTGAGGATCATTTTCATCCCCGCCTTGTGGCTTCTTAACACCAAAAAAAAATCTCTAAAGTCTAAACCCTTCAATAAGTGTTTATTGTCCGTAAGTGATAGTATATAACATATTCTAGGCTCAACCATAGCTTAAGCTGTTGATGTATTAGAGGAAGCGTGACCAGAGGAATGTAACTATTTCCTGGATCTCAATCATCAGCTTAAAGCTTTTGGTTAAGATGTTCCGATTAACACTAATTCTCAAGAATTCAAGATTATAAATGCTAGCTTAACCATTTCTAACCCCATCCCATTCAGTTCTTTTAGAATTAGCCTTAAGATATTAGTCAATGAGTTTCATCAATGAGAAATTAGTCTTTCGAAACTCAATAGAATGATTAAACTCGCAAAGTAAGTAACGGAGAAAGTAGTAAAGAAAAATAACAAGATGCTACTATGCTAGCTCGCTCAAAGCTTGTTGGATACTGAGGCAAAACGGAAATACAACGTAAAATACTAGAGCAAGGAATAATCGTGTTATGATCATGTTCCTTACCTACTTCATATATTCCTAACTAACAATGTCCAACATTGATGATAAAAAGCGAGGATTAATCAAAGCCAACCGATGGTATAATAATGACCAAGTCTACTATTTACGTGAACTTGTACGTGGTCAGACTCGCTCCTCCGAATATAACGAACACGCGACGAATACAAACCACAAAATGTAATTATACAAAGAGGGGGCCTGAGTCCCCACCAAAAAACAATACCATGGCACATAATGATCAACTATACGTAAAACAAGCATCTTCTACTTTTATGGATTTCCAGCTAATTTCACTCAATGCAATTGCTACTTCAACGTTTTTATGCGACCTTTTCTCTCATAATCTTCGGCGTTATTCTCTTATTATATACTACTTTCATTATAACTCTCTTTTCTTCTTCATTATAGATTATCTACTCATAAATGCTTCTTCATACATTATGTCTTTTCATATAAGTTTTTTTTTACTAAGAACATAATATAAAATGTGTACAATGTGAAATAAGCTACATTTGCTTAAGATAATCTTGTTGTTATCGTTGTTGTTTCTATTACAACTACTAGTGTCAATGGTAGCAACTTCAATGGGAGTTGTTTGAAAGAACTTTGTGAATAATAGGTCAAGACATTGGCCAAGGTAGCCAAATGCCTCCCTCTCCTTGGACAAGTTTCTCGTCGGTTTCGTTCCAGAAGGACACTGTTCGGTAGGTTCGATGTGCAATTAAAAACTCGTACCTGGAGATTGCTGCTTGGCACGGTCACTACACTCCTATGTAGCATCAATAATCTTTCGTTCTTTTCAAGTTAATAATATATATATATATGGTCAAGAAGTAAGTTTAAATGGTTCATAATCTTGCTTAGAGATCATGAGTAGGTCCAATCCCACTGAGAGCTAGTGGTAAAGACTGAAGGGTTTGTGTAGAAAATCACAAAGTTCAAAGCTCGCTTTCTACCTTCATTGTAAATTATACATTTAGTAGCTATTCATATCCGAATTACGGTATGTCACCAAAAGATATTGTTATTCAAAGTACAAAACTTCCACGCGTAAGCATAATACAATGTTACTTATTTTATTAATTAGGGTACAAAGGCATAACAAAGGCTAGGAATTTATAAATAATTAGGCATAAAAATGAAGAGAAGTATTAAAAAAATACTTATACAGTATAAAACCTGAAAAGTTAGAAAAGTTTTAACATAATAATTAGATTAGATTGAAGCAGATACGAACAATATACACAGAACAAAAAAAAGTAATAAAGAGCTTTATAGGATCGGAAAAATCGAAGATTGATAGATAGTGTAACAAGTGGTTAAAGCTATTCCCTCTCGATTTTACAAGAGATTTTCGTGATTGATTCTCATTCTTCCCCTTGGCCCGCAAATTAGGACACCAAAGATATATTAATCGGTTAAAAAATGTATTGAATACGAGAACTCTTTATGTGGTGATTAATCCTAAATCTCGACGTTGAGAATGGTAAATTGTACATTAAAATTTATAAGGCTAAGCGGTATTCCTCTCAATGCCATATAATTTAATGTGAAACCTTTTTAGTTTTGTAATAGCTTACTCCGTGGGGCATAACTCAGTGCTGCTTAACCTTAGCTATTTCTCATCAGCTTAATAAAAGCAGATGAGTATTATTATAAGCAAATGAATGTTACATAAAAGCTTAATTTTTCTAATTGGCATTTGTTATTGTGTTGTAGTTGTCATCTGATCAAGCACGGAACACAGTG
>SNQN01007576.1:0-10756 GCA_008642245.1 Bassia scoparia | reverse complement strand
CATCGTTAACTGTCTGGTCTCATTTTTTTGAACTTATGGCTGCTAACATAGTCACCTTTATAAAAGGTGAAGTTTGATGAAAATGGTATTGTTAAGTCAATCATATTTTAGATAGACATACTTGTTTTTGACTAATTTTAAGGTCTCGTTATAGTTCTGTATTCTGATGGAATGATTACGAAATAATACACAAGCGTGCAAGAGACGATATATAGACTTATCAAGTGTATGTCATCTTTCTCTAAAGTCTGAGAGTGATGGATAGTTCAAGTGGTGAAAGTTTCCCTCGATTTCGAGACACTCTGAGATCATTTTCATCCCGCCCTTGTGCTCTCTTAACACAAAAAAAAAATTTCTCTAAAGTCTAAACCCTTCACAATATAGTGTCTTATTGTCCTAATTGATAAGTATAAACATATTCCTAGGCCTCAACCATCAGCTTAAGCTTTTTTATGATTTAGAGGAAGCGTGACACAGAGGTAATGTAACATTCCTGGATCTCATACATCAGCTTAAACTTTTGGTTAAGATGTTCCGATTAACCTAATTCTCAAGAATCAAGATTATAAAATGCTAGCTAACCATTTCTACCCATCCCATCACTTCTTTTAGAATTAGCCTAGAATTAGTCAATGATTTCAATTCAATGAGAAAGTTAGTCTTGTACAACCATAAGAATGAGTTAAACTCGCAAAGTAACTAATCGGAGAAAAAGTAGTAAAGAAAAATAACAAGATGCTACTATGCTAGCTCGCTCAAACCTCTAACGTGTTGGTAGAATACGAGGCACAATAAAGAAAAATATCTAGCACCAAGAGAAAATATATCGTGTTATGATATGTTTTCCTTACCTACTTCATATTATCTTACTAACAATTTCCAACATTGATATAAAAGCGAATGATATATCAAAGCCAACCGATGGTATAATAATACCAATAAGTCTACTCATTACGTGAACTTTACCTGATCTAGACTCGTCCGTGAACCTGGGAGAACCCCTCAATATCTATACGAAACCACGCGACGAATAACAAACCACAAAAATGTAATTATACAAAGAGGGCCTTAGTCCCCACCAAAAAAAACAATACATGGCACATAATGATCAACTATACTGAAAATCAAGCATCTTCTACTTTTAGTGATTTCCAGCTAATTTCACCAATGCAATTGCTACTTCAACGTCTTTTTATGCGACCTTTTCTCTCATAACTTCGCGTTATTCTCTTATATTATACTACTTTATTAAACTCCTTTTCTTCTTTCATTATAATTATTACATAAACTTCTTCATACATTATTTTTTCATAAATTTTATTTTTACTAGATCATAATTATTAATGTGTACAATGGACAAATATTAGCTACTATTGCTTAAGATTAATTCTTATGTTGTAATCCGTAATATTTGTTTTTTTTTCCATTATAATACAAACTACTATGTCAATGGTACAACTCTCATATAGGGAGTGTTTGAAAAAACTTTTGGTGATAATAGGTCAAGACATTTGCAAGTAGCCAAATGCTCTCCCTCTCCTTGGACAAGTATTCCGTTCCGGTTTCGTTCCAGAAGGACTCTTTGTCGGTGTTCGATATGCAATTAAAACTCGTACCTGGAGATTCTTGCTGACGGTCACTACACTCTATGTAAGCATCAATAATCTTTCGTTTCTTTTCACGTTAATATATCATTAACTAATATGGTCAAAAGAAGATTAATAAAGGTCATAAATCTTTGCTAGAGATCGATGAGTTAGTCACATCCCACTTAGCTAGCTAGTGGTAAAGACTAAGGGTTTGTGTAGAAAAAGTCACAAGTTCAAATGCTCGCTTTCTACCTCTATTGTAAATTATCATCTTAGTAGCTCATTCATATCCGAATTAGTATGTCACCAACAAGATATTGTTAATTCAAAGTACAAAACTTCCACGCGTAGCATAAATACATGTTAGCTTAATTTATTAATTAGGGTACAAAGGATAAAAAAGCTAAGGAATTTATATAAATAATTAGGCATAAAAAATGAAGTAGAAGTATTAAAAAATATACTTATACAGTATAAAACCTGAAAAGTGTAGGAAAAGTTTTAACATTATAATTAGATTAGATGTGAGCAGATCGAACATCTATAACACAAAATTAAAGAAAAAGTATAAAGAGCTTTATAGGATCGGAAAAATGAGATTGAAGTAACTTAAGTGGTTAAAGCTTCCCTCTCGATTTTAAGAGATTGGATTGTTGTCTCATTACTGTCCTTCGTGGCCTCTTAACACCCAAAATAGTACGGAAAAAGAATGTTATTTTTCGATCTGTAGTGGTGATAATCCGTTAAAACTCATGTTGAAGAATATGAACAAATTGTGATACACTTAATTATAAGGCTAAGGCGTACTTCTCTCATTCATATAATTTTAATGAGAAATCTTTTTGTTTTTGTGAAGTAGACTACACTTTCTTGTGGACATAGTCAGGCCTGCTTTTCTCTCGACTCAGCTTAAATAAAGCGATGAGTATATTATAAAGCAAATGTAATGTACATAAGCAAGCTTAAATTTTTCTAATTGCATTATGTAATTTGTTGTAGTTGTCATCTGATCAAACACCGAACGACACGACGAGATCGATTCGAGTTCTTGGATAACTAGCGGACAGCCTACACCATCCCACCCAATGTGTTTAGCCAAGGAGAAGGCAATCAAGGGAAGCAACAAATTTCACCTTTGGTTCGATCCCACCAAAACTTTCACACCACTAACCCATTGTTTGGAAACTCACAATCATCATGTAAGTTCCTACTAGCTCGTAGTTTCATTTGGTACGGCTTAACAAAATAATGAAAAAATTGTATTTACACGTATGACGAAATAAATCTTAAGAGATAATAATATTACTAATTATGTATTGTGAAAATTATAAACATTAAATCATAAAACACTATAAGCGAAACAATCCACGAATCCAAAAGATCTCAAATCGATATGATAATTTTACTTACGTAAAATCACCAAATCAGACATCAGTAAACCAGACTGTGAAAATTATTTCAACAAAGTACAACTTGTCTATTATTTTGTATACAGATGAGTAATTTATCTCGAACTTCTACCCTATGTCTACTAATAGATCAATTAAAATTAACTATAGTTTATCGATCTTACATTCATATAAATTAATATGATATATGTCACATTGCTAATACCCCTCCGTTTCATAATTCTAGCAATGATTTGACATGAAGTAGAAAGAAAAAAAAATGTCAAATCCTGATGGATTTATATACGGACTTATATTTCTAGTTTTTGAAACTAACCACCACCAAACCACCAAGTAATTGACAAAACATAAAAGAACATGCATGTATAAAAAAACTAATTTTCGTATGTTCATTGGTATATTTGCATCTTTGGCAATTAATAACGTTCATAACTTTGATATACATTTAAGTTTTGTCGATGAAACACCATTAAGAGTATCAGAAATCATGAAGACATTGGAGTCCATTCCCAAAGAAACAACCTATGAAAAATGTACTCTAGTTATGGAACGCCGACAATTGGCTACAACAAGGTGGCTTGGTTAAGACGCCGATTGGACCAAGGCCCCCTCTCGCTCCTACTACCCGAACTTCAACATCGAAGCACCACCCCTAGAGCCACCACGGCCGGTGGATTCGTCGACACACGATGCATCGATGTCGACGAATAAGGGACCACAATTGGTGCATGGAGACCCGTGATCTTAATGCTTGGGGTAGAGGAGATTGAATGGGTTCAAACGATACTTCATGATTTAATGATTATTGTGCGATGTTAGCTTTCTCTGCTCAAGGTTTTCCTCTTGAGTGAAAGATGATCAAGGTTTGAGAGGTTTTTATATAAACAATTTATTTTTGAACTACTTATTCTCCTAAATATTTATGAAACCTTTTGTAATTGGCAAAAAAAAATACCATACTTATCATTGAGTTGAAATATAGTTTAAAAAACGCATAGAATCGATGATGCATCCACAAAAGATCGGGAATGCCTTTCTTCTACCCTGTTTTTAAATTTCACTGTATCCCACTCTTTCACATCCGGTATCCTTCAGGTCTCCAATTTTATACATGTTTAACGCATACAAACGATTTTCCTTAACTTGCTGACAATGTTGCAACACCAATTTGGTCTAGGTATGATGATATTATTTTTGTGTCAAGAATAAGAAGATAAAATAGGGTTGTACTATCTTTACATCTTAACATTATTGATTAATTAACAGCATAGCAAGCCTTTGTACCAATTATAGCTATTTCATTATTGTATTATTATTTATTTTATTTATTATTATTATTATTATATTATATATTACTTATTATTATTTATTATTATTATTATATTATTTATTATTATTATTATTATTATTATTATATTATTATTATTTAATCTTCTAAAGATACTATTACATATAAACATAAGCACTGATATATCCCATATAGATCTCCTTATTATTAGTTCATTTCTAAAGAAAGGCATTCCTGGATTCCTGGCATAGAACACAATGAAGCAAGTTGTATAATATAATAAAAATAAAAGGCCCTTAATTCCATGATGTGTTGCCCCACTGTTTATAGTATTTGCACTGAGAATGATTAACAATCATATTTGCCAATAAAAAATATAAGCACACATGCACACAAAATCATTCAATTCAATTCAAAAATAATAACAATGCTTGCACATATGAGGGCAATTGAGTCATTTCCATGTGCTCGAACACCAAGGG
The DNA here is from genome assembly GCA_008642245.1 of Bassia scoparia. Taxonomy (NCBI): domain Eukaryota; kingdom Viridiplantae; phylum Streptophyta; class Magnoliopsida; order Caryophyllales; family Amaranthaceae; genus Bassia; species Bassia scoparia. Next base: position 5,988 of record SNQN01007576.1, on the reverse strand, counting down.
GTTAGTCCATGCTTGTTCAATTTGAATTCGAATACAATCGGCGTCAAATATAGTTTGTGATGAACTCCATCCTGAGTTTCATGTATGGAATTCAGTTAATGAACATATTTACAATACGTCACATCGTATCAATCAATTCCATTACATTTTGTCCTAGTAGGTCGATTATCCATCCCAATGAAAATACCGAAAATACTATACGCTACTAGCTAGTAACAACATGAACTTAATTTCGAGATAACTCAGAATTCAAATAAATCATTGACCTTAACAAATCAAATTCTGTGTAATTATGACACTTTACACGGTGTCAATTGTCGTCCAATTAACGACGCTTCCATGCAATATTATTATTTAACTTCATTAATTGAGTCTTATGATAAGTCATGGATTCAGTTGAACGCAACAAAATTATATGAAGACATGAATCTAAATAAAGTTCAGTGCCATGCTTTCGAGACCATTTTTTCCCGTTTATTCCTGCAAAGATTCCAATTGTGGTACAAGATTATTATTGTCACGTCATCAGAAAAATTAAGGCATAATTTATTTTACACTATCTTTATTTTAAAAAAAGCAACGCATAACTAATAACGTTGTGATTAAGTTGTATTATCGGAGATGATTTTTACATTTCCCAAATCATTTTCAATTCGCACTCATCTTTTTTCATGTGTAAGAGTGTGTAACATTTATAGAGTGCTGTTTTTGAGAGAGGAAAATGAGTGCGAAAAAGACTTGAGAAGTGCAGAAATCACCCACATGCCCATTATATTTTGATGACTACAATATCAGATCAATTTGAGCCCTTGATTATTGTTAGATAATCATTTTTGTCGAATTTATAGAAAATTATTATATACTCCACAATGAGATGCTAGATTCTTTATATTATTTACTCTATAAATACTAGTACTCCAACTATTTTACACCTAGTTCACATTATATTCCTATCAATAAATAAAAGTTTAATATATAACATACTTATAATAAGTTGAGTTTTTAATTTGCACGTACATTCCATCACTTTCTTAAAATAACTTTCATTGAGGCTAATAATGTTTTTTAATAAAAAAAAATGGGGTGTAAAACTGCGGCAATTTGGAGTTTTGGTAATTCTCCATTTCTCCCATTCTTTTTTCCCAGAAAAACAAAAACTGCAATGATGAGTCATGCCCCTTCAAGTCTAGTAAACAAAAACAAATACATATTACTAATGAGTAGGTAGAGGTGTTCGATCTTAAGCCTAATACACGTGTTTAATTTTAACCACTAGACCTAAAACTCCCTCTCGATGATTAAAGCTCATTGAGTGTTGGAGTTATATTAAGGAGTTAAAGACACCAAAGAAAGGTGAAGCATGCATTGCATGTAAGCATGTTCTGTTAATTTGGATGATAGACATAAAACCATGTTATTTATGAACCATTTCTTGTCTATCCAAGTATATATGTCAAATTGTATATACATGGCAAATGTAATTATGTAGAAAATAAAGCTTGATTTTAATGAGCAATATATGTAATTATGAAGTAATTTATTTTTCTTTTATAATTACATTAGTTTATTAACTCGATATGCAACTTTGTCATATAATATATCCACTGAAATAGACTAGAAATTTTCTTGATTTATGTTACACAAGCTGAAGTATGACAGAAAAGGGCCATTTCTTGAATTATGCAATTTATGATTGATACATAAAAAGAATTTTATTAAACGTAGTAAGATAGAAATTACAAGCTCCAATATAATACATAAGAATTAAACCATATATAAATTCTTTTTGTTGAAATAATTAGATAACAAAATCCAAGCACCCCCCATTCCTCAACTCAACCCCTAGCTAATTAACAAGTAGCCTTTAATATATTTTTATTAATTAAACTTGGCATGTTGCATTCAGAGGGAAAGTTTGCGAAAATCGCTTCAATCAGTGCAATAATTATAGATCATTAATTCTTTGAACCCATCCAACCCTTCCTCCTACTATCGCATCAATTCATGCCCTTACTCCATTAGCGAGGTATCGATGTTGAAGTTGCCGGTAGTAGGCCGTGAAAGGAGCCTTGGACAATCGGTCGTTCACCGCCCACCTTGTTGCCCAATCGTCGGCTTCCAAAGGCTTGGCGTACACCTTTGCGTTTGTGTTAGGGAAGAATGTGATTCCATGGTTTCGTAGTTCTGAACACCCATTAGGGTGTTTCGTCAACCATGAACCTGGAAATATTCAAAGTAGTACGACAATATTATTAGTGCGAGTTTTGTGATGAACCTGTGGGCCGTTAAACCACTAAGCCTAGCCAACTTGGCGAGGTTTCTGCTAGGCAGACAAAAGTAAAAAGCCCAATATTAAACCCCAAAACATATCATCTAAAAAATTGACACGTATGTACATAATCCAAATTTATTAACTTAAAAACGTAAATTTATTTTGAATTTTTGAATTGTTCAGATATAATATATTCAAGTGTAAAATCACTTACACTGGAGTGGTCTGGGTCTCCAACGATGTACTAGGTATGCTGAATCTTAGACGGGTATCGAACCAAAAGTGAAATTGTTGCTCCTGAGTTGCCTTGCCCTTGGCTAAACGACAGTTGGTTGGATATGTAAGCGTTCTGGGTCACGTTCCCTAAGAATCAAATCGATGCTCGTCGTGAAATACCTTCACGATTTGCCAGACGACAACGCTGATATATTGACAAATTACAAAAATTAATAAGATTTATTATACTTGAAATCATTATAAATACTTCTAATTAAATCAATCAGTTATTAATTAAGTTTGAATCCAGTATTGTGCAAGAATATGGAATAAAAACACTTAGATGTATTACATGCACAAGAATATATACCACATACTGGATTATTGCTCGTGATTTTCCCACATATCTCAAGTTTACTCGCCTTGATCCAATTTTGATTAATAAATAGTATAGCGATGGTATGAATAACTTCGTCCGTTAACCCGAGAAACGAATACAACAAATGAATAACATTGTGCTATCATCAAAATAATTACTCAATTGTTTTTATTTCTGTTACATACGAAACTATGTTGAACTATTCAAATGAAAGGTAATATTTATACTTGATAAGAGATACTTTCATCTGTATTACTCAACCTTTTTTTTTATTAAAATATGTAACCGACTTCTCTTGAATACGGATAATACTATATAAAGTTGATAAAACGGTACTTACACTAGAAAGGTAGTTGGGTTCGACGAAGTGCAGCGGAGTTACCAGCACAAACTTCATTGCAAATTCAACCCGTGGTCATATCAGAGAGTTACTCGAGTTCTTAACGGAACCGGAATCCAGACCGCCTCGTCCAATGTTTAACGATGCGCGAGCTCTTGTCTCCGGAGCGAACCATCTGGACCCATATGGCCACCGAATTGCTCGAACGTGATCCGTGAAATTTCCAAAACCGCAGACATTGTAGCTCAACATAAGAGCAACCATTCATAACAAGATTGAAACACAAATCTTGTGTGTGCCTACCCTCATTAGATGAAGACTCCCATGATGTGACCTATCCACAGAGAGGAAACTACCTTTGGATAGGTTTAAATGGGCATAACTTTGTTACTAGTAGTTGTGTATAAAAATGGGTTAGTATAGTACCTTATAGAAAATCTCGGGTAAGTACCGTTATACTGTATAAATTACTCCCTCCAGTTTTTTACAAATTCGCTAAAAATAAAAAATGAAATCAGACTGTTGGATTCCACTTCAGTAGATCACATGCAATCGAATGAGAAGAGACATTTCCTAGGTGAGTGTGAATGCGGGAGCACGTAAGTACAATAATCACGCAACTGTGGATTAGTGAGAAAGCTGGACAAATATTTTTTCTTGATGTTAAATAATGATGTAAATAACGGTTCTTTTTTATCGCATATTTTAAAAATAACGAATCTTAAATAAATATTTTTCAACCACCTTCTTAAATCGTGCCAAGAAAGAAGAAACAAGGGAAGATAGATACAAAATTAAGACGAACAACAGACAAGATTATAAAGTCCGTTATAGTACTATCTATTCCCCCCACATACTTGATGGTCTCCAACCAGATTGGCCATGAAAATGGAGATTTTTTTTTTGTTATATGCTTAATAGAATTGGTGAAGCCCCAAAATATTATATTCTTGTAACGATAAATAATTGTTTTCCTAAATAAGAAGTATCAAGTAATTTGAAATTTTTAATATAAAAAATTATCACGTACATGAGAAACCGCTATGTATCAATTTAGACCAATATTTGTTAATAAGAATGCTCAAAATGGACGATACTTTGCCTCTGAGTATTCAACTTACTGCATATGGTGCTCAATCAGTTTGTTAACAAAATTTTTGGTTGATTGTAACTTGTTGATAATTTAACTCCAGCAAGAGATGAAATTTTGATAGATAACCGCAATTTCATATCATTAACTAACATACTTATTTTTGTAGTTTGAGAATAAGGTCCATAAAAGTTTTATTTTAATGAATTTTTCGGAGTAGTATAGGTTTTTTTCTATTTGAATGAATTCACTTAGAGACTGCTTATAGTTTTCCCTGATAGTTTGAAAGAGCATGTTCACAAAGGACGTAGTTCGCTTAAGATGGTAAGGATTTGCCAGAATGGACATTTTCAGCCTGTACAATATATGATAGAGTCTTTGGAGTTGTTTTTCTTGATCGTTATGGGAACACACGACGAGATCGATTTCGAGTTCTTGGGTAATGTAAGCGGACAGCCTTACACCATCCACACCAATGTGTTTAGCCAAGGGAAAGGCAATCGGGAGCAACAATTTCACCTTTGGTTCGATCCCACCAAAAACTTTCACACCTACTCCATTGTTTGGAACTCCAAGCTCATCATGTAAGTGTCCTACTAGCTCGTAGTTTCATTGGTACGCATCTGTAACAAAATTATTGCAATAATTGTATTTTACACGTATGACGAAATAAATCTTTAAAGATTAATATTATTTCTAATTATGTATCTGTGAAAATTATAAACATTAGATCATAAAACACTATAAGTCGAGTCGAATCCAACGAGATCTCAAATGACTATATATATTTTTACTTACGTATAAATCACAAATCACGATCAAAGTGACCACTGTGAATATTATCAAAAGTACAATTGTTGTCTTTATTTTGTTACAGATGGAGTAATTTTATTCGAACATTTCTACCCTAGCTACCTAATTAATCAATTAAAATTAGATATAGTTTATCGATCTTACATTCATTATAAATTAAATTGATATGATGTCTTACATTGTAATACCCCTCCGTTTCATAATTCTAGCAATGATTTGACATGAAATAGAGAGAAAAAAAATGTCAAATCGTTGCTGAATTATGATACGGACTTATATTTCCTGAAACTAACCACCAAACCACCAAGTAATTGACAAAACATAAAAGAACATGCATGTATAAAAACTAATTTTTACGTGTTCATTTGGAATATTTGCATGGCAATTTGAATTGCAACAATAACGTTCATAACTTTGATAGTTTGATATACATTAAGGTTTTTGGTCGATGAAACACCATTAAGAGTATTCAGAAATCATGAAGACATTGGAGTCCCATTCCCAAAGAACCAACCTATGAAGATGTACTCTAGCTTATGGAACGCCGACGATTGGGCTACACAAGGTGGCTTGGTTAAGACCGATTGGACCAAGGCCCCCTTCTCGGCCTACTACCGGAACTTCAACATCGATAGCACCACCCCTAGAGCCACCACGGCCGGTGGATTCGTCGACACCYCCACGATGTCGACGAATAAGGGGACCACACTTGGTGCATGGAGGACCCYTGATCTTAATGCTTGGGGTAGGAGGAGATTGAGGTGGGTTCAAAAGTACTTCATGATTTATGATTATTGTGCGGATGTTAAGCGTTTCTCTGCTCAAGGTTTTCCTCTTGAGTGCAAGAGATCAAGGGTTTGAGAGGGTTTTTATTATAA
>SNQN01007575.1:0-23297 GCA_008642245.1 Bassia scoparia | reverse complement strand
TTATTCCACTTGGAAATTTTGGGGAGCAGATTTTTCACAGGATTTATAATAAGGTGACTAGCCTTGGATGAATGGGTTGAGTGGAGAGTCGTCCGTGCTTTTATTTATTTATTTATTTATTTCTGAACGTAGACTTTTCAGAACAATTTTGGTATTTCACGTTTTAAAAAGYGATTTACCTTTGTGTTTGAATAAGGGCCTTAAATAACAATAAGGGATTTTGGTGTTTCAAGTTTTAAAAAGGGTGTTAAAATAACAATGAATTTGCATACAACATTATAAAAGTGGCAAAAGTTGGTTTTGTAGTGCACTCGTCCGCGCGTCATGGTGGGGATGGGCATCAAGCTAAGGAGTTTGTTAGATAGGTAGTGCACTAGCGCCAATCTTATGCGAGCCCCCCAGTTATGTCTCAAGTGTAGAACACACTTATACGAGACGTGATGCCTAAAAAGCGAATATTCAGTGCCAACAACCTAAGTATCACGTAATGCATGATGCCTATCACATGTCGTCTTTAGGACGCCGAAATCAAATGACAATTCGAGTATTGTGCACACATCACTAAAGATGAAAGCTTTAGTGATTTCCCTAGTGATGAAGTCACAAAAACTATATGGGCGTCGGGGCATTACCGGGTCGGACTGGGTCCGGTCCCTCTACCCTTGGGCATACAATATCGGTGATGACTCGTGCTTTGATAGAATTGAATTCTAGCATTTGCATAGTGTGAGTATGTCTGAAGTTGTGTTTATTGTACTAGAAATGAGTAGAGAAGTTGCCACCGCACTCTTTAAGGGAGTTGCAGAWCTCGGTGTAAGCCTTGCCTATAATTGCATAAAGCAAGGSGAAGGACTCCATAGTCTTGTCGTGCACCGGGGTCATGATGGCTTTGAGGGACAAGGGTAAGGGCGAAGTGTGCACAACCCCCCCTCCCCTCGCCTCACTACATCTAGCGGCTCTACTCGGTTATTAGCGAGTTTCATTGTCCCAAAGACAAAACAAACATTTGTTTTAAAACCCCTAATATCAAGTTTCTAGGCGAGTTTTTTAATAGGAAATATCATGCATTTATGACTTATTTTGTTGTGATGTGTTGTCAATTCATATTCAAAAGTCTAATGTTGGTTCTCCATTGTTTGTCTTATTAGGCGTGAGACAGAGGAAATTTGTCGGTCTTTGTTAAAGCATATACGGTGAGACATCATGAACACATGTACGAGATGGAAGTGCCTAAGGTTATTTATTGTTTGTTGAATAGGTTATAATCAAATTCACATGCAAAAGTCAATAGGAAATCGAATTTCCTAAGCAATGCATTGCGAAAGGGGTTGAATTGAGACGTTGGCCTCACTAAATTACACACGTTGTCCTAGATCAAGAAAAGCTTCGAACCCTTAGTGAATCTTGTCTACTTTTAAAACCTTATTCGAACCTTAGTCTAGTGTGTTTATTGTGTTTGAATGGTGTTTGTAGAGAGAATTTTATAGAGAAAAGTGTGTAGGAGAGATGAGAAAAGACAACAATTCGTGCCTCAAGTTGTGTGGAGTTGTGAAAATGAAACCCCGAGGGGTTACCTATTTATAGGCAAGAGTCCCGTGAGGGCAGTGGACTTGGGCGTCAATACGCCCAAGTGGTATAAAATGCCGGTTTACTTTGCCTTTTTTTCGGTGACTTTTCTGCCTTGTATACTTGATGCGTATGAATAAAATCAAATAATATATTTGGCGTATTTTATTGATTACGACTGATTATATACTGATTCCCTATAATATTTGGCCTTCTCGGCAAGTTGATTCTTGCAAGCGAAATATTTCGAGATGCCTCGTTGCTCGATTTCGATTTTTTTCTTTAAAATTCGTAACTAATTTCCACAGATTGAAAATTGTGGAAAAATATGATAACAATTCCTTGTGATATCTAGTAATTTGTGTAAAATTAATAATTTTTGAAGCAAGCTTCTTTGAAAATTAATTAATTATTGCTAATTAAATTAAATTGCCGAAAATTCAAAAAATTGGCAAAAAAGCTTAAGGAAATTCTGAAAAATTCTAGAAAAAATGTTTAAAAATAATTTTAAATTTTTTTTGAAAATTAAAAACACATTTTTATGGGTGCTAGGCACTTGAAAAAGTGCTCAGTGTTGTGAAAACTAACCTTTTTGGGTCTGTTAGGTCCTAAGTTCTCGATTTGGCTTGTCTGTCCAAGGGGTGTCCTATCATTAGTCGTCTTTGGCTAGGGAAATAGAGGTAATCTAAACACCCCATATTTAGCATGTGGTTGAGTAAAATCTCTGGGAGCACATAACATGAAGGATGAGATGGGTTATATCGAACTCTCATCCTAAACAATCATCCGTCGATCTTACATTAAATCTATGGTCGGATAAAAGTACACAAAATCTTCTCGATTGTCTATTTTCTAACGCCCTCTCGCCTAGAAGTCTTCGCTAATATATGCATCTTGTCGAACGATTCATAGGAAGGACAAAACCCCATGAAATACATGTCCAATATGAAAAAATTAGTAAGACACTTAGCGATGTCAATTGCGTAAACATATTATGATAAGCATTCAACCTTCGTCACAACGAATGTAAAAAACTCGTAGTCGTGCTCAAATGGCCAACATACACCTACATAATAATTTGAAGTTGGTGGCGGGAGGATGGAAAATCTATCCAAACTCCAGCATCTCACAAATAATTCGTTCCTCCTCCAGTACCTGTAAGGTTGTGTGCCTTCTCGGGACTTGTCCTACATCGATTTTAAAAACGTGGGCTTGAGCCACGGATATCTCACGTGAGTGCATTGGGTAGCATTGTCGATGGAAAATCGCACCGGCCTATGCGGGTATCAGCAGGATGCCCGAATTTTGGTGGCAATTTATGGCCCCACTATTTGATCTAGTAACCAAGTGTGGGTTGGGACATGGTAGGGGGGGGGGGGGGGGGGGGGGCGGAATGAATCATGAAAATCACACGCATGTAATGGCTCTACTCGGTCTTATTGTATTCACTCGATCCAATCCATTGAATACACAACAATTAGTAATTTTTATCTAGGAAGTGTTTCTAGCATAGAAATCTATAAAAGAGAGTTTTCTATCATGCAAAATACTACCTGACGAGCAGGAGGCATCACTGGGCCGGACTGGGTCCGGTCTCTTGCTCCGGGGGTAATTTAAGGGCGGCTTTGGTTTTGTTTGCTAGAATGAATTCTTGCTTTTAACATACTGTGAGTATGCCGGAGTTTTGTGTTGATGCTCAAATGAGTAGAGCGAAGTCGCCACTTCGCGACTTTTTTGGGAATGCAGGACATTTAAGCTTTCCTATATTTTCATAAAGCAAGGCGAAGACTCATGTCTGGGTTGCACAAAGTCTGGATTGGGGACAAGGGTAAGGGTGAAGTATGCACAGCACTCCCCCTCATAGCGGCTTCTACTTTTATTCGCGAGTCTCTGTCACGAAAGACAACACAAATAGGTTTTCCGTTTTAAACCTAAGCATGCAAAATTACTGAAGTGGGTTGTTAACAGCAATACTATAAATCCGAAATTAGTTGTATAGTTTGATCGTGAGGCATGTCGTTGTTAATACACTTTTGATTTAGTCATCACTTTCATGGAGCCTATTCGATGACTTGGAGTTTGTCCATCGTTAGCGTGCGCATATTATATAGGCGCACACGCTATGGAAACGGACATTTCGGGACATGTCGTCTGTTGTATATATAGTGCAATTGGCTACTCTATTACAGTCAAGATATTCGTTGCTCACGAAAGCACATGAGCAAAGTAAGATCTCCGTTAACTGGCGGAATTATAAATGGGTTTGATGGTGTTTAGAGAGGTCGTACTTATTTATAATTGAATTTTAAACTTTCGAATTTCGCACCTTTAGGCCTTTCATTCGTCTTAATCCTAAGGGCTCTTCCAGTATTTGCCGACCACATTGCAACCTTAATCAGTACGATCTAAATGACTAGTCGAATCTTTCTTAGACACTCACAGCATTCTTGCAACACGAAAGGAGTGGCGCGATTTTGAAACGATTGCAGACGTCTAGCCTCATAAACCAATACCCACGCTGCCAAAAACACACGAATGCTGTCTGAAAAAGATCCAAAGGGATTGCGATTGCACAACCTTAAAAACCATCCGTGAAAATCATGGCAGCATAACATCTTTTGTTTAACGCAAATTAAAGGTTCATTTAGAAAACATCTCATGAAAATGAAACTCCGTCCTTCGCAGGCTTATAAATGTGGGATACGTCAAAGAGGCCTTGAAAGATGGATTTTATGTTGTTTGAGAGTGTTTGTGAATGAAGGAGAAAACATCGCAGAAGAGAAGAGATAAGAAGGTTGGTTCAAAAGAATGGAGGGTTAGAAGAGAATGAAAGTGAGTTTAAGAGAGACCAAAAGTTCGTGTAAGAGGTCCAACGGGCGAAAAGAAATCCCTTATATATTAATAGGCCAACGGGCTCAGACAAATACCCTGATGCTCACTATACCCAAGAACGTCAGCAAGAGTATTTGCTGGGCGCGCAATTATCTGCCTTCGTAAATTTGGGCTATCAAGTTGCTGGCTGAATTGTTGGTGATGACGGGCATACTACTGCATTTCTTTGATCTGGGGCTAATATCAACTGCTTGCCTTCTCTGGTTATATAACTGATCTGGCATTAAGGATAAATAAAACATAAGTATAGAGATACATACAAATAAGTGTTCACTATGTGATGTTATACGATTCAAGGCTATTAAATGCAGAGTATATTACTTGTTTACTAAATTCCAGCTAAGCCCGTAAAAACAGAGAACGACATAAGCCACCTTCCAATCTTTCTAGCCAAGACAGATGTCCCTACACAGTCCGGATAATGGGACACCAAGTTTCCCCGAGCTTGAGCGAGAAAGATGGGAGGCATTGGTGGTCGGATTTTTAATCTCACAGTTGATATTTTTACGAAATTGATTTTAGCTTTCGAATTGGAGTCGAGATTTGTAAATGCGTTGATTCATAATCTGCTTTAAGAAATTGGTCGTAAGTGAAAAGTGAAGTGTTTATGGGAAGGTTAGCCGACCAGAACGACATTTTATAATGGGCGTATCATTGAAGAGTGGTGTATTTATTTTATGATGCAAACGAATCATAATGATGGGCACTGGATACCGAACATGACGTATGTTTCGCGCGATTTTATATGCAGGCTTCACCTCTGGATAGAGCAAAACTCGCTTGCGCTACCTCGAGGTGAATAAATGACCCGGGAAGACATTGTCCATGCTAGTGAGGTCGGGATTGTTCTTTGGCTCGCATTTTTTGGCTTATTACGCATAATCTTCGCATATAACGTATGTCTCCACATAAACAGATAGGATCAACAAATGTTACTGGAATACACGTAGCTGTATGGCTTAAAATCTAATTCTAATCTTTTGTGTGCAAGAGTAACGTGGAATGTCTCTAGTGGAAAATTGATTGATTTTTTGTTATATTGTGTTATTCGGTTGATTTGGTTGAATTTGTGCTCTCCATAGAATTCTTAAGATCAAGTTATATCTGCTACCATAGAGAAATTAAATTCAAAAGTCGGTTCCGGATTGGAAGAATTTTCATCGGGGTATGAAATTGCCAAAGTCATAGAAGAATTCCGGAAGGAGAGAGATAAATGTCGTAACAGATAGAATAAAGTTGTCTAGAAAATGGAGGTTGAAAATTAGTTACTTAGAAGTGAATATAGTTCTACATGACTCAAGTATTAACTTTCGTTGGGTGCCTAAAAGTATCTCTCGTAGGACATAGCGAAGTCCGGCTAGATATCACGGAATCAACTTTTGTCACTTGGGCCTGTAGGGGTCTATAGGACTCTCCCTCCATCGATTGTTTGACTGAGTGGTGCTTGGTGAGCGGTGTATTTTTGTATTCATTGTCCGTTTTATTGGAGCACTAGGGGACAATGAAGATAATGTTGAGTCTAAAATCTTTACACTGAGAGAGAGATTTGGATAGCTTCTCGACTTTTTGGTCGTTGGTATTGCAGAGAGTAAGATGCTCGCTCAAAAGAAAGACCAAAAGTAACCGTTCGGGTACCGGACCAGAGAAAGCAAATTCCTGACGCGTCCTCAGTTTGATGTATCCATCATGCAACGCGTGCGGTGAGTGATCGTTGCTGGGCTTATGCTTCTTTCTTCTTTGTCCGCATCTAGAATGTCGTAATTGGCTGTTCTCAGGACTAGACATCACACGTCTCGAAATTCATGTTATTGGCTTAGAAAATCCGGTGGGGGGCTCTTCGTGGTCACGATTGTGCTACGCATATTTGGGGATAAGTTCATCAACCAGCGTAGAGTGATTCTGGGAACCTGACTATACTTGCTTTGTGGATTTTGCTGGCTAACAAGGGCATTGGTCCGGTCGTCCTCAGAACTACTAGATCCGCGCTTAGGACTTGGATTCCAGAGTCGCTTCCTTGGGTGTAAATGCTTATACTGAAAAAGTCATATTGTCACACATTACCGTGCGCTATCTTTGTCCTCCGGGATCCTCCGTTAGGACTTCATGTGGATTACTGCCGGGGGTGTCCGATATCGATTGATCATCTGGTGGCTATCTCCCCATCCATTCATTGTCTCAGTACCTCGCGACTTCTCTTCGATTGGGGTAGGAAAATGAGAATTGGGGGTAGTGTCTCTGCATTCCTGAGTAGCAATTTTGGGGATGCCCGATATTTGACGGAGCGCGGAGTGCAGTAGGCATGGGTCTCGGAGAAAGATGAGATTTGTACTGGCCTGATAGGGGCTCACGTTGCTCGGGGGGGAAGACTTAAACAAAGGACTTGTGAAAACACACGAATTAAACCCAAGCCACCGTAACAATCTCGACACGCATAACTAGGAGTTTGGGAATATGCTTAATTTGCTTTCTGGATAGCGTGTTCAGTGATCCTTTGGTGAGGATTCGACATCGTCGGCTCAGGTGAGTAAGGAGCTCACCTACGCTTCTGACTTCGGCACCAACATGGGAAAGGATATTAAATGTATTATTGGGTAGGGTAACATCCGCGGTACCTATCGCCAACGATTGCCCGTAAAGGCTAAGTTACGTATTCATATATATTGGCTATAGATATCTGTCGGACTTGACATTCCTCTGGGTTTGAGTATGGTGCCATCTCGGCTAGTCGTTCATGGGCTCCACAATATTTCCCGAGAACTAAACTTGAGTACACGTCCGCGTATATGGCCACAATTTGCGTTCTATAAGCAATAGGTCTATATTGCACTGACTGCATGCTTGCATTGTGATATAATCCACTATTTTTCATGGGGCATCTTAGTCTTTGTCAGGTGATATTATAGAAACATGTGAGAGTGATGGACTGCATGGGCGAACGTATAAGGCCATCGAATTGCCTGCGTATAGCAATGTCTTTTTTTGTTGTAATGATCCGGCATTGCGCTTAGTCACAAACTACGGGGCTAATATGCATTGTCGCCTCGATGAAGGATGATAACACACATTGGTCGAGCTATAGGAATGTGCTATTCGACTTATGAGTTTTTGCTTTCATGAACCATTTCATGGATTGAATCCGTCGATGTTGTATAGGCTATTGTCCTATCGTTGTGACTTTGTATTCGCTTAGGGGCGTATCGACTAAGCTGCAATTCGATAGGTTGTTGATGGGTAGCGAATTTTGATGACTTGTATACCGGTGGCCCATCTGTTCTTGCATAGTTGGGGAGTGTATGGCGGTATGAGGGATATCGTATTACACTTCTTATAAAATTCCTCTGCGTTCGTAATATAGATAATCGTTTTGAGGTGGGCAATTGGTCATGGTCCGTTTAGCACATGCATGTTCATAGGGAGAATGAGCAAGCTCTGCTCTTTCATACCTTTAGACTTGCCATTAGTTCTCATGACTCTTAGGGCTTAAGAAATTGTTCGTTATTGGCTGATTGGGTCGTGTGAACGTCAGTGAGGATGAGTTATGCTCGCCCCGAGGACGACCCTTCCCTTTGAACCTTGTTCTTTCCAACTATTGATGTGGCTGCTTGAGTGCTTGATTAGTTAAAAGGTGCTGAAGACATTCAAAGCAGCTTGGAGAGGGGAGAGAATCGCAAGAGATGGGGCAAGTGATGGGCGAGTGTTGAAGTGGCTGATAAACCTTCGTGAGGTTGTGTCTTTCGCTTCGCAACAGCCAGGTGGACAGCAAAAAAAAAAAGAGGTACCGTCAGGTGTTGGTGAGTGGCTCTACATTTTCTGGCGCCCAAGGCAGCCAGGCGATGCTTTTTCTAGGACGAAATGCCTCTCAAAGGGGTTTAAGTGCTGGCAACCACCTTTGGGGAGTCGTGTGGTTGAGGCACATGGCTTTTCTGACTTGCAGTCCTCTAGGCATAATTCTCCCAGGTCACAACTGTGGAGTGGATAAGGAGACCCTGTGGTTTTACCATGCTGTCCCACCAAGGCAATATTGCCGAACATTTGTCGCACGGGGATCACGATTGGTGAAGACTCATCGGTGGTGGGGCGACGGAGTACAACCTCGCTGGCTGTCAATGGAGTTGTGGTGAACGTGGGTGGTTCATAAGGAATCAGATGATAATATGCCAAGTCGTTGCGCATTTGAGAGTGAGGTAGCCCCGCAGAGTTCCGGCGATCGTCCTTCTCTTTGTCACTTCCCGCAGGTATGCGTTCTTCGCCTTATTCCCACTACTCTGTTCTGTTTTGTCTGTGCCAAATTGCTTTCCATTGTTGTGCACTAACTTTGACTTGGCCGTTACAGCCGATTATCACCAACCACTCGGTGAGATTCCCTTGCGACTTGAGGATAGTCTTGACCTGGAAGCACGTTCATCTCAGGGGGCCGTGGCTAGCCCTTCTCGGGGTCTGCTTAGTAGGTGGGGGGGGGCGGGTACTGCGGGCGGAGGGTAGTGGTTGCTCTGTTATTGGCTCTTATGCTTGTTAGGGCGAGAAGGTAGGAAGCATTGCGGCACTTGGAGTTAGGGACAGGTTAGGGATAATATGGTTGGTTTGGTGCGCTTTCGATGTTGCTCGATATGCCAGTACTGAGTGAGTTCTCAGTGGGGGGGCGTAGTTCTTGGTAATGAGTTGTGGTTTGTTTTGGGGCGGACAATAGAGCCATCGGGCAGGGGTTATGAGAGGCTTGGGAATAATAAGTGTCCTATTGGACTATTGCCATCGGTGAAGCATTAATCAAGTTCCAAGACGTTTGAAGTGTACTTTGTCATATACTCACGGATAATTCTTTGACCTCTATCAGTACGCTAAACTTCATCTTGTACGGGTGTTATGCAATTTGTTTTTGGTAAGGGTCAAGTCTGTAACTCCTTTACTGTTGTTTGAAGCATCTGAAATATTTGCTATATATCTCTCGCATCAGAGTCGGTCTTGGGAATCTCCGGGTTGGATAGCTTTGGGACACGGTTCCTGTGAGCTGCCATAGCTATGTCGAAGCCTAGACTGAACCACCGCCCACTTGCTACTTGGCTTTTGAGTTTGTTGTGACTTTACCAGGTAACTTGCCAACGGAGCATACCAGCTCGCCTATCGTGCTCCCTCATGAAACTCAATTCACGATTAGGGAACTTGATTACTATCTAAACAAATTCGCGGGAAAAGGGATCGCTCACCTTATACTCTCGCCATCCCACTAAGGAGCCCCACCCACATCAAGACGCCTCTTGAGTTAAAACGAAGGATGAAAGTATTCACACTTAAGGCCTCACATTCTTCCCTTCTTAGACCACATCTAAACAAGAGCACCTCATCTAAACCCTCAAGTCTCTCTCAAGGCAACCATCAATTCATAGTCCAAAGGCATGAAAAGCATCCTTAAATACTCATAGACAAAGCATAACAGCACCTCAAGCAGGCATTAACTTTGGCCCACAAGCCCTCCCTAGCTTCACAACACTTTCAACTCACACTCTCCCCCACACCCCGCCTTCTCTCTTTTTTTTTTTTTAATTTTATCAAGCTAGCAGTAAAACACACGCCACACATCCATTCTACTCGAGTTCTCCTCATCCAACACCTAGACCACACATACCCCATAATTCATTGATTGGACAAGCAATAAAACACACGAAATACAACACACACCACTCTCTAACACACCCCTACACCACATCGCCTACTGAAAACGTTCACTTCTCAAACACTCAAGATTACACAGCCAACAAGCCACTAGAGACTCTACTAGATTCTAAGCAAGCTCACGTAACAAAAACACGAAACAACAATAAACGAAAAACATAAAGAAAAGGTTGAGATTTGATTACAAAAAGTTGATTAAATGAGGGGAAATGAGAAGTATTGATTACAAGATTACAAACTCAACCTAAAACTAGGTGTTTTTCTCTTTCGCAAAATGTTGTGAAAGTAGATAATCTCCCCAGCAATAAATGAACTAAAGTTTACTAACAAGACGCCAACGGGCCAAAAAATTAAAAGAATAACCCGAGTTTCAAACCAAAATTTGGTCGCTCAGGCATGAGCGGCTCGTCATAGGGCCTGAGCGGTGCTCCAATTTGGCTTTTGACGTCGCTCGTTGGTCGTCGAAACTTTGAGCGGCACGACGGAAGCTGGAGATCGAGAGGTCGCGAGTTTGAGCGGTCGCTCCAAGTGGTTTGAGGATCGCTCAAGACTTTTTGGAATGAGGCTTGAATTCCTGCAACTAGTTGAGCGGTCGTCAGCTCTCATTGAAGCGGTCGCTCAACATGGTGGGGCGACCGTCCAAAACGTTCTGCTTTGAGCTTGAACTTTGGTGGTTCCTCTGATTAGCGGTCGCTAAAGATATGAGCGGTCGCTCAGGGCTCTGGAGCGGTGCTCCAGGCCTGGAGCGGTCGCTACAAAGGCCTGTAGCGGTCGGCGTCAAGGCCTAAGGTTGGCTTTTTTCCTTCCTTCTGCTCGTTCCAGCCTTCAACTCCTGTAGCGCCTTGCTCCTTTGTTATAAGCCCGAATGGTCTCCTAAGCTCCTCGATAAGGTTCAGTACTACAAAAATTCATGAAGCTGTCAATGGTTGCCAAGACTCCAAAACGAAACTAAATATTTGATCTTTCCAACAAATTATTCCAAAGGCACAAGTGAGATGCAAATGAGCTAAAATGGGACTAAATTGCGAATGAAAGCTCAAAACAAAGCCTAAATTGGAGGAAATGAGTCCAATAGTGGACAAGCACTCTATAAAATGGTCTTCTGCGATAATATCGTATTAAAAAGCTATAAGCTTTGCAGAACCAAGAATGGAAGAATATGAGGAACAATCAATTTTTTGTGTTCGTTAGCTATTTTGAAATCCATCTCCCCTTCTTTTTTGTGTGTGTCGGGGGGAGGTGGTGTGTGTGTGTGTGGTGTGTGTGTGTCAACTCTCCATTACTTGCTGATGCTATTACCCGAAACATCATGTTAAAAAAAATCACGCCGAATACTCATCTCCCTGGTCAAACACTTCCTCAAACCTGATTCTGTTTTTTATTAGTGATTTGTGTTAACTTACTTTTGGGGTGATTCTGTTTAACAATCTATAATTAACATGTTAAGTTTTGGCTTCCTTTAATTATTTTCATGTTAGGTTTCTATACTGTTTTCATAACATTATTTATCATACTCCACAAATTTCAGGCATGGATTGAAACGGAGTTTGAGGGATATCCTAGAAGACAGCATGTGGGGGTTGACGACCGGAAGAAGCTGCAGCTTTCAGTTTTTTAAGTGATGACAGTTTGTCTGACATTCAGATAATTCAGCTGCAATTACACTTATTCTTATTCCAAATGGAATAATTGCCTAGGTTGAACTCTAATTTCCATCTACTTTAGTGTGTTTTCTCCTTTTTAAGGCGGTCTCGTTGCAACAATTAATAGTGCAAAGTGTAGGTATTGTGTTTGAGACACTATTTTTTCTTTCTAACTTACTTCTTTTTTTTTCCCATCCATTTGCTTTGCATCCTTGCAATCAATGATCTATCTAATCATTTCTGTTTTTTTTTTCCTGCCTTTGCTCAGAACTTGCCAGATATTGTACCAATGTGTTTTGACTGTTTGTAAATATATACATTAATGTTCTTATTACTATTTAGCTGCTATTTGTTAGGGGTTACTCTTATACGGAGCGTTTGAATATGGAATGGGAATTTGGGGAATATAAAAAGGGTTGGGGAGTGAGAGTGGGAATGGGATGGGAATTAGAAAGTCGGGATTCGTTAAATATCTCAATACCTTGTTTGGCATGTTATGTGGGAATAAAAGTTAAAATTTTTTGCAATCTCTGTTTGGTAATGGTGGGATTAAAGTAAAGATTAAATTGAAAGTTACCATTTACCTTTCATAAGTTTGGGGTAGGTATATTTCAATTAATAGTAGGGAATAATTTTAGTATTTTCCATCAAAATAATCTCATTCCCACATATTTATTAACTTCCGGTAATAAAAAAATCGGGGGAATTCAGAGTTTAACTAATTCATTCCATTTTCCCGCTAATTCCACTTCCAACATCGGATTATAGAAATTTGGGATTAATAATTCCATCACCCATAATACGGTCTACAAAGCCGTTGGGACTTAATGATGTTGGAGTTTGGATCTATGTGGGCTAAAAAACTTGGGAAGTGTATGGGTTTAGGACTAAGAATAGATAAGCGAACTTTCTGTTTTTAGAAGGTTTTACTTGAAGAGGGTGGAATTTGATTGTGAGAATTTGGTGGTTTAACCTCTTTAACCATTTTACATTGCTATATTCTGTTTAATTTATTGAATAAGGCCTGTTCTCGGCAAACTGATTTTGCTGA
This sequence comes from Bassia scoparia, assembly GCA_008642245.1. Taxonomy (NCBI): domain Eukaryota; kingdom Viridiplantae; phylum Streptophyta; class Magnoliopsida; order Caryophyllales; family Amaranthaceae; genus Bassia; species Bassia scoparia. The sequence continues at coordinate 10,478 of SNQN01007575.1, read as the reverse complement.
ACTGTACTTATTTTTATAATTGAATTATTGGTATTGAAAATTGAACTTATTTTACTGAAACCTAACAAATTTCTTAAGAATTGATTATTTTTTAATGAATGGACTTATTGCCTACTGACTGAATTATTACTAAAAACTGAACTTATTGCTATTTGAAACTACTTATTACTTCTACTGAACTGAACTTACTTTTAATGAAACTTATCTAAATAAGTTGACGAGAACCGGGCTAAGTTATTGTAACGCTTAATTTGTTGTATAAAATTGTTTCATTTTTTAATTTTGTCTCCTAATTGCATGGCAGGACTATCGGTCATTGTTTGATTCTTTACAGTATTTTGACAGGATTTAGCTGGCATTTGTTTCCGCCAAATTGTTTGAAGGTTTTAGCTCACATACATGCACAAGGGATCATCATCGTGACTTGACCGCCACATAATTTTTTTGACGCTCCAGCAAATGAATTTAAATGGTGATTTTGGCCTAGGTATGTGTTCGACTTTGTTGGACTAAGAATGAATTCTATTCTTGAGATTATTACTGGAAGTAAGTTTATTTTCAGTGGTCTTATCCACTTTGATAAGCCAGCTCAAGTTTGTTGTTTTGTTATGAAGTCGTTGGAATATTAAGCTTATGCATTTTATGTTTTTTCATGTCTTTAGATGGATCTGATGATGCTCCAAACACCTTGGATTTCATTATTTACAGTTTAGGCTTAGCTATTAATGTTTTTTGAGGAAATTTGAACTGGTAGTCCTCTTGATAAATCTCTGGTGTCATTCTGTTTTTCCTTGAAAGGCATATATTTCAGTGAAGATATGTCGCCAAAAGAGGTTCATATGAAGCAAATACAACGGTTTTACTGGCAATCATTCTAATTATTGAAGTTGTTCTGATTTTGTACTTCTGTTCTTATTGTCATCGAATCCAATAGTCTTGAAAATTCTACTAGGTAACATTGCTAGGGCAACTTTTTGTATGCTAGAGTGAAAATTTTAATTTAAAACTAATGGTTATTTATACATAATAGATCACACAGATTGTTAAAATTAAATTATTTTTACTTCAATAAAAAACAACATTCCTTCTATGTACTTTGAGGCAATTTTGTGGTGGCAGCAATTCTTGAAAGCTTGAGAATTGATTCAGGAAATGCTTTTCCTTCGGACGTCCGGTGTTTTCAATTGATGGTACGGTAAAATAGGTACCTATTTCTACACTTACCTGCCCATGAATTGAGCAGGATGGCAATCTTGATGAGAAGGTAGAGGTGAATTTTTCTATTGCCATGTTTTTTGGGCTGTCATTTTGAAAGTGAAAAAAATTTTAAAACACGGGTGCAGGCAGATATGTACAGTTTGGGGGTAGTTTTTTGAATTATCGGCGTCTTTCGGATGCAATGGAGAGCACTTGTTCTTTTCAGATTTAAAGGCAAAAAGGAAGATTTCTGCGCTTGGGTTGCGGAATTCCAGAGCAAGCTCTTGTTACTGCACGACTTCTTTTCCAATCTCCAGCTGACGCGTTCCTCTGCTAATCGAACTCTGTCAAGGATGCTTTCCCGCCACGCATGGAGGATAGAACTACTGGATAGTAAGTGAATGCAGAGTATAGCTGACTGATTAGTACTTCATTTTTATATGTGTTTCTCATACTTGATAAAAGGAACTCTGGTAAACTGCACCACACTTTACTACCAAAATCTACAAAGATGTGGTGATATTAAAATAGGTGTGACGTTAGTACCAAGAGATGGATATTTGAAATAACTTTTTGGTGGTGAGCTATATAAAGAGTAAAACATCTAATAAACCTTATCTAGAGCATTGCAATAAAAATGTTAGAATTTGAGTAGGTAAGATCTAGGAAAAATGAAATTGCATCCCAATTTACCACAAAAATAATCCTTCTATACTGCTATCTTCTATATCTAGTCCCATTTCTTAGATAACGGTAAAAGAGGTAAAATATGTGGTTAACTTTGGTTTGACCTAGTTTATTAGGTTTGGACTAGCTAATAAACTAAAATTAAATCACTATAATAAATTCACTGATAATCAAAATAACAATAATAAATAAAAAATACATACGACTCTTTCACATTGGCGCACATCACATCCTCACTCCTCATTGGCCTCAAAGAAACACATATATTACTCACGCTCATTCACGTCAACCGTTCGCACAACTCACAACCCCCGTCGACCACCCGTCCACCACCTTATCCCCACAAATGTTATCGGCTACCACCTCACCGGATTGAACCTAAAAAATCAATACAAAATTATATTTTGAGAGAACAAGGAAAAATGGACACGGCCAACTCCTCACTCAACTTACGAAAGTGTTTGCCTTGTGGGTGGGTGGTTTTGGATTTGGGCGCGGTGGGTTTCGAAATGGGCAAGGGCACCGGTACGAGACGTGGTTGGGACAGTAAGTAGGCGACGTTCGTTTGGTGTTGCCATGTGGGAATTAATGTTAGGCATTGGAAAGATGAGAATGACCAGAAGGTGGTAACGAACATCATTATGTTTTTATTATATTATCTAAATAAGGGAATTATTAATGATTTTTATTTCGTACTCTATTTCCAACAGGGTTGGGTAGTTGGTGGTGGTGTATTGGTGCGTTTGGTTTCATTGAAGCGGTTTGAAGGGTGGAGGCATAGGAGAGAAGGGATGGGAAAAAAAAAGTTTAACTGTTAACAGGTTGCGGGTTGAATAGACTATTTCGGAGCAGATGGAGTAAGAAGTTGGGATTATTTGTGATTAAGGTTAAGGTCGGATTATATGGGAAGACCCTAGAAGGTGGGATTTAGTTTTCCATTTTTCCTAAATATCTATTTAACTAAAACTAAAAAAAACCCGCTACATCATCAGATACACTCTGTCAATTCTCATTAAAAAAAAAGTCAGAGGGGTGTGTGTGTGTGTGTGTGGGGGGGGGGGGGGGGGGGACCGGTGGAATATTACACTTCTGAAAAAAGAAGTTAAATTAAGTGGCTATATAGTTGCAAAAACTAAAGCGGTTGAGATTTGAAAATTGATACTTTTATTTGGGTGTAAATTGTATGTTCCTTTTATAAAAACGCTAATTATGATGTGCGTTGCACGGGGCTAATCTAGGTTTCTGTCTAAAATTGGCAATTGGCAGCATTAAACTTTTTATCTTATTTGGGGTCAAATTCAATGTCCAATTATGTTTCTCTACAGATAATACTTGTTTATTCTGCTTACTAAATGTTGCTTATCGGTTTATTTCACTGCTATTTACTAGACGTTGCAGTTGGCTGACATTGCTACAACTGTGTACATGCAATGTTACCATACCGGATCAGTTGCTACTCGGATACGAGTTCCAAGTTTCCGACCGGTCATTGTTGTATAAAATGAAGTTTCTAGTTAAATTAAGTATCAAGTGTAGTGTCCGTGTCGGACACCAGGCAGATATTGACACGTGGTTTTTTGAGGGAGATGAAGGGTGTCGAAGTAACGATGTACATGTATATGATACCTTTCATGTTATTCACATGAGTACTGGAATGTCAGATTTATATCCCTGCGTACTTTGAGAAGGTGAAGGTTGTGTTAATAATTTTTCAGGGCTCCATCTTCATTGTGGTCATCCTTTTTTTTTTCTTTTTTGCACTTTTCATTATTTTTGGATTTCATGGGTATTTTTTGGATAATGTATGCCCACCTTCAATCGTAATCTATGTGACTGTCTGTAGTTGCTAACCCGGACTGTGACATTATTGACCTTGAATTTTTTTAAGCATTGGTTTATTTTGGATTTTGTACTGGAAAATTCAATGTATGCATACGGAAAAAATATGAGCTGATGGATTTGTAGGAGAATGAGGTTCTCATCAATAGGAGGAAGGAGGAAAATATTGTGAATGAATTCGCGGAACGATCACTTTTAGTTCTGGTAGCCGACCACTATAATAGGACTAAGGGCTTTGTATGCTTGATTGGATTGATTGTTATGAAAATTCATTTATTATGCAGGGTTTCTACGCACTGGATGCAGATTCTGAGGATCAGTGTTTAATGATAAAGTTGTCACTGCATTTTTAAGTGACGATATGCTAGCTTCGAGGAGTCTCTATCAGTCCTGGCAGCTTAAAGATAGTTGAGATGGTGGACTTCTGCTAGCGCAATATTCAGATGTAGAGACTGACTTCGGACTATGTCATGAGATGCAAGTAGAGAGTGTTTAAACGGCATTGGTGCAAAGCAATTTGGGAACTCTAACCATTACGTTTTTGATAGATGGCTTTGCAATTTCTAATAGGTCTGTTTGATGTTTATTACCAATGTGGTTTTGGGATATTTTGGTGCCTTTTTGTAGCTTAACTTTTTTGTGAAGGAGTTTGTGAGTTTCTCAAGGTGGAGATACTTGGTTGGCTTTCTCAATGAGTTAGCGCTTGCCTTTTGGTTAAATGGGCAACTGCAAAACAGGTAGTTGATCTGGGAATTTTGTCTTCTGTATCTTTGTGCCCTTATTTGTGCTATGATTAGAGTTATGACTTTGAGTTTCTTTAAAGTGTGTGGAATTGTTGCAAGCTCTCGTAGGTTAGATGAAACTTTTTGTTCGGTCTAATGTTGGGTTCAGTTTGCTTTTTTTTTGAATATTTTGACTGTTCATGGTATCTGGTTTTTGCACGGACTTGTCAAATTTTGCTCATAATAGGAACTATAGGAAGGTTCTGTATACGTTATCACATATTTGTCAAATTTTAATGAAGAACTATTTTATGTAAGAAGATCTTCTTTCAAAAGATATGAATATCTGTTCTGTTTATAGGAGCAAAGGGTCATTCACCCCGATTGGTTACCTCAGGTAATCTATATTTGACTTGCCTGAATTATATTTTTTTAATGTTTCGTGCGACTTCTCACGGTAGCGTTGATGGATTAATTTGCAAGTCGCTAGTTATTGATTTTCTTACTGTATCGGGTGATTTTGATATATATTGAGGGCTTCAACCTCTGAAGAAGCTGAGATTATTAAGGGTACTTATCCTGTTCTTTGAATTAGTTTTGATATTAGGTGGATGTCGATTTCAACTTTCCTGTAGCAGTTAGACACAGCAGTCAAGCATCGGATTTTGAGTTGTGCTGTTTGGTTTTTCTGAAGGCTTATCGAATCAATATTTAATAATTAATCTTTCTTCTCTTGAACAAGAAAATCACGAGGAGTGTTAAATTGTCAATTTTGATGTATGGGGCCTAGAGGTCATGATAATGAGAATTAGTCAGTTTGCGGGACTCGATGTTATGAACTCAAATTTCAAACAAAAGTCTCCAGGGCCATGGTGATGGTTCCTTGGAAGAAGGAACTCGAAAGATTTAGGCGATGGAAATGTATCAAAATGTCAGTTGTAAAACACTATACACTTTGTTGCTGTCAATGGAGTTTTCAGAGAATAATATAGAAAATTGCACAGTTATAGCATTGAAATTTCTACAAAATTGGAATAAAATTTCAAATGCTGAAAGCTGATCTTAAGATAGTGCTTGATGACAAAGCAAACTTTTGCATTTTATTTTTTGAGTGATGACAATCGGGGATAATGGTTTGATAATATTGCCACAATTATTAGGCAATTATTAATTATTTCTTAGTAATTTTGTATCATTCAGAAGATGCTAGTTTAGAAATTTGAGAGAATTGGATTTTGGCCATGATCTGTGAGTAGCTTTGGAGGGCAAAACAAGTTTTTTGGTTTTGGAATACAAGCTGATTAAAGATCTCAAAAATTGAACGACAAGCTGAATTTATTACATTTGTGGGTGTGTCTTGCTTCCCCAAGAACTCCATTAATTGATAATTTTGTGGTGCTCACAGACTCTACATCCATTTTTTGTGTAAAAATTGAAGTTTCTGTTGTTACTAATTTTTAACTTAAAAATTGTCCTAAAACTTTGGTTTGTTGAATAGGCACAATTGGATATATATTGAGTTCTTCAACCCGACTCATTATATATTCTGGCATGGTAATTCTATTGAATGCTATGATGGTTTGGCAGGAATTAAAGTGACAACCGGCTAAGAAAGTGCAGAGGTATGTACTTAGATTGGATAATTTTGCTCTAAAACCTGTTGTTTTGACAAAAACTTTTTGAATGTCCCATCAAGAGTCTGTCGTTGCTGGGATTGTCTGAGCCTCAATCCTCTGACGGAAGTCAAATGGGCTAGTAATCAAGGCGTCACTCTTCAGGTATGTTATTATATTTGTAGTGGGTTTGCATAATTTCTTGTGTGGATTTTGTTGGCAGTATTATGTTAAGGGCATAGGGAATAGATTTTAGATTTGCAGGTTTGTTATCAATGAAGAATTTCGCTGATAATTGAAGTATGTATGAAGGAATATTGGGTGATTTTTTGAGTAAACAGTTGTTGCTGCAGAAGTGGAGATGACTATGAGGAACATCTCAATGGGAGTTAAAGAAAGTGTCATGAGTGAACTAGATTATGTTATAATCCTGGGCATCGGTTAAAGAGGTTTAAGTTCTTGGATAATTAAAACAATCTCTTTTTTTGTAAATTAGCTCCAGAAATTTAGTCAAAAGCATTTGAAAAGTTGAGCATGTTATGATTAGAGCTATGTTTTCAGAGTTTACTGGGATGTGCTATAGGTGCCTGTTATAGGCTGAATTATTATTTTCTAATGTGACTTGCCGACCGCATGTTTCCTTCAGTGAGTTATTAGGTTGGTAACGGAGATCAGTGAGATGAGGTGGAGTATATGGGCTTTTGTTCTTCTTTTTGTAATTAGTTGGTTCCTTTAACACTTATCTGAGAAAGATAGGAATTATGCATACATGCAATTGTTTCAACAGTGGAGATTTGAACCTTATTTATATGCCTTTCTCCATTAGGTTTTTTTGAATTGAATATGCTTAATTTGCTTATACACTTAATCGTAGAAGAAATCCCTACTTCTTATGGAGCCACATTGCATGTTTAAGATTGGTAAGTTCATCCTTGGTCTGAGTTCTGGATTTAATTTCTCCATGCATAGCAACTTCGTTGGTGAAGCAGCTGTTGCTAATTAGGCTGCAGACTGCGGGACAAAGGTTCTGTGGAGATGGCAGATCACTTTGCCAAGGTTGAGAGGAGCTCTTCATAGGTAGAATTACAATAGCAGTTTAGTCTTTGTTTGTGGACGCTGGGAAACTTTTTCAGTGTCGATGACCAGATTGGTTTGCAGAGAAATTCACGCAAAGCAACTTGATGATGTCTGCCTCTTCAGTCCTACTAGAGTATGGGAAAATTGTAAAAATTATACTTTGATTCCCTTTGCACAAGCCGAAAGCTACCACAGAAGGCTTGGTTTTTTAGGTAATAACTTTACAAATTTTCCTTTGAATGTTTTTAAGTTTATTGGTAGTACTATTTTTATTTTAATTACATTACTTGTATTGTTAGTCCCAATAATCTATCAATTTTTTTTTGCTATGTTGAGACTGATCTGATTTATTTCTCATTTGTTATTAAATGGAATCATGTTGAAGATGGGGTTATGTTAGTTGGCTTAGTAGATAAATTTTTATCATTAGACAGCTACCGAATTAAGAACAATGTGTCAGATAACTTGTGTATTATTGTCTTCTCTTGTTGTCTACTTTAAAGACATGGTTTCTTTGTGATGCTTCACGTCTCCTACGTTCTAAGCAACCCTGGTTCATGGGACTTTGAGTGTTAGGGGAGTAAGACTACAGGTGGACTGCTGACTGGTTAATTTTAGCTTGCAAATATTTGATTCTTGAAGGGTGAAGTCAAACTTGAGTAACTAATGTTCTTTAGTTTCATAGGTGATTATGGGTAAAAGTAATTGTTGTCATTAGTACAGGTATTTTCTTTGTTTAACAACAACATATTACTTATTTGCTTTTCCTGTTCCATTGTTAAATCTACTTAAGAAGGGAATCCCCTGGTCACAGTTGATGGTCCACTCGCTGATTTGCTAGCTGTTGGTGGCCGGTATGACTATTTGTTGCATCAGATTGGGAAGTGAACATTAAGTTTGTCCCTTTCACCTTATTTCTACATTTTATTATACTGCATTTCGACCCATTCATGTATGATTATGATGGGGGTACTTTGTGGACGAAAGCCGCTTATTTGCTCCTTGGAGTCTTATAAATCACTCCAATTACATATATTGTGTTGTAAAGAAAGGTAATTTTTTCCAGCAACCTTAGTATTTCAACAAGCTACCTCACGTTATTTTTTAATGTTACATTCTAACTGCATTTGCATAATGTTTTTTCATGTTTATTCGGTAAGAAAAGTTTTATCATCTGTGTATACAAAGTTTGCTTGTGCTGAAGCCTTTAGTAGACATATTCACGTATACTTCTTCGTTTTTTATTAGATGTCCCAGTTTTTCTATTTTAGGAATTTGGAATTAGTTGTCACTTTGATTTTTTTTTCCCTTTCAAGGACATGGGGATCACAATATATATATATAATCCACTTACTTTCCTAACTTTTTTTGGGTCACAACCTCTTTTCTCTTACTCTCTCATCTATGGGTCACATATTTATTAAATTACTATAGCTACTCACCTAATCACCTTACAAGACCAATATTTTTGCTCAAAACTCAAACCAAGTGGAGAACATCTAAAACAAGGAGGTAGTATATATTATTTGGATGAATGGAACATACATAACATAGTCCAATATGTGTGATAAAGAAGTTTTAATAATGGTAAAGGTGGAAACAAAGGCTGTATAACAGAGTAAGGTAATGCAGTGGTTGCTTTTATCTTGTAAAAAACTAATCGCATAAAAGAAAATTAGCAAACAGAATAGCAATGAATCTCAGAGAGGAATACCTCACGCACAGCAGGATGTGTCAACAAAAATGGGCAGTTTTATGCATGTTGGAATTGTGGAGTTGAAGTAAGTTGTAATTGCATCAAAAAAAAAAAGTAAGCTTGTATTGTGGTCAATTCAATTCAGAATATCTAATGGGATGATTCACTATAAAAGATTCATAATTTGAATAAGGTTTTTTTTTTTTTGACTTTATTCATAGAATGGTTTTTCTTTACGGACTAGGCTGGGTTAAGAGACGGAGGAAAAGATACCTCTTAATTAAAATAGATCAACAAAGTATTAATTTTTAGATTCTGCAATGAAGATGTCATCTTCTATAAAAGTAATACTCCCTATCTGAATTTTTTTTGTATAGTGGGTGTTCCTAAAATTAGATTCCAGATGTCTTTTGATACTGACTTATTATTGAGTATGCTTGATAAGTTCTTGCTTGTTTGCTTGGTTATTTTTTTCTTCCTATTTATTAATGCGAAATAATTCTAAACTGTTTTTTTTTTTTTTTTTTTTAATTACTTGGTATTGATATATGTTCTTTTTCAGAGGTCATCCACCTGGTGCTGTTGGGACTAGTCTTCTTGGAAATTATTAGGCATTCTGGTGTGCATATCAGGCTATCAGGTTTTATATTAGTCACAGCTTTAGAGTTTTTCTTTTTTGCCTGTTCTGCGTTTCCTCGTGGCATTAGATTGGTTTCTTGGCTGGCAGGATCGAAATGAATTCTATTGAATTATTAATCTTTATTTTTCTTGTAGCGTAATGCATTTTCTTATCTTTGCAGAAGTGAGCGGTGCAAGTGTTCTGGTTATATGCCAAGGGAGGAGGGAGGTTTACTGGAAGAGCGCATGGGAATTGTGGTAGATATGGGAGGGCAATATCAGGTAAGCTAGATTGTTTAAAGAACCCTTCCATATGATAATTTGTGCACCAACTTTAATCTCAAAATAATCTTTTGGGTATGTAGGACGGCTACTTCCTTCAAAAAATCACTTTTTCTAAGGCTTTGATGCATTGATCTTCTGTGTTTCGTAGGCTGAGAACTGTGTGCATCGTCTGGATTCCACAGCTTCAATGCAGTACTGAATATGAAATGACATGAGTTAGCTCCTGGTTATATTAATGATTCTGGGTTCTCAAAAAGATTGGTGTAACGGTTGGCTGGGCTATTTAAGTTCTCGTTTTTCAATCATGTTATAATAATATGTGAGTGTACAAACTGCTAAATTTTGGTTTGACATAACAATTTGAACCAAGTTGTAAGGTATAGGGCTGAGAGCCTAACTTATCTTTTTAGGTTCCTTGATTTTATATTATTTGGAGGTCACATGTTCCTGCCCTATGCATTCCGGGGATTGTTTATCTTTCTTCTTAGTGAGGTATCTCTATCTAGTGCTGAAAAGCATTGGCATTGGCCAGGTTCGTTACCTTGAGCTCCAAGAGATAAAAGATGTGAAAGAAGGACCATCTTGTAAAGTTTCTTTCGTTGAGCAATTGGCGTTGATTTCAATTCAGAATGTCCCTGCTCTTTATGGATCGTGAGTACGCAATGTACAGTCCATTTCCTTCATTTTGTACTGTGGGGAATAGAAGCGTTCATGAATGTGTAGAAGAATAAAGGGTAAAAAGAT